>CM021102.1:652993646-653219759 GCA_007115665.2 Sequoiadendron giganteum
GCTTATAACAAGGTTTTAGAAGCTTCAAAAAATTAGGGTTTACAAAGTCGTCTTTTTCTTTTTCGGTGACGAAGTGAAAAAAGGTGCAAGGATACATGAAAAGTGTATAGTACTAAAAATTGTATAGTATAGCATGATCAGTCACCATATACCAACAGCTATGATGTTTGTTGATGTTTCTAGATCATGCTCTATCTTTGTGGTACATTTGCATTGATTGATGTGTTCATGATCGAAGATTTTTCCTTTCCATATTCGATTTTTCATGTTCTTGGCCAACATGGTGGTTGTAGCGTGTTGCAGATCCTCGTGGATTAATTTTTGCATGCATGGATTTTTTGAGGATGTTTTTTTAGATCTTCATTTTGTTGTGACCGACTTTGGTTGGTGCGCATTGATATTTTTTCATGAATTGGGTTGACAATTTGTATTCATTTATTCCTTAATTTTCGCCAACAAATTTGTTGATGTAATTTCATTTAGTGGATATATAAGAGAAATTTTTTTCTGCATTTGAGAAGAGAGTGTGAGATATGTGCGAATAAAGATCAAATCATTCGATTGCAGAATAGACTATGAAGGATTTTGAGCAAAGTGCGAAGAAGTGTTTATGTACCTAACCGGAACTATCATCAAGATTTTGCAGAAGCTAATTTTTGAGTTCAATCTCGTCAGATGGATTTTATCTGAAAGTTTTATGTAAGGCAATGAGCCTTCCCTTTTGAGCAGTGAGCTCTAGACATTGTGCTTGAATGCATGTGCATTCCCATTATTCATTTCTCTTATACTTTTAATAGGGTATAAATTATGGATTAACCTCCATCATGGTTTTTCCCCTAATAGGTTTTCCACCCAAAAATATTTGTGTTATGTATGTTTTTGATGTGTTGTTGGTTCATGCTTTCATTGTTATTTATCAAATCTAAGATTAAAGGTTGATAAGATTAAATAAGTTTTAAATTCTATGACAACTGATTCACCGCCCCCCTCTCTGTTGTCTATCCTTATTTTTTCAATAATTGGTATCACAACAAGTTCTTCATAATAATTTTAATAGGTTGAGGTGATCCAAGATGGCATCATACAAAAAGGATAGTCCTAGATTTGATGGTACAAATTACTCTCTGTGGAAGGTTAGAATGGATTGTCATTTGAAGTGAATTGGTGAACCTTTTTGGAAGATTACAAAGAATAGATATGTTATTCCTCAGAGTGGTCCCTTTACCCCTGATGAGATCAAATAAGCTGAAACTAATATCAGGGCTATAGAAGCATTGCTAAGCGCACTGAAATATTCAAAGATGACACATGTGATAGGTCTGAAAATTGTTAGAGTAAAGGTCTTAACTTAATTATGTTGATTAAGTTACCTTTATTCCCTTCTTAAGATTTCACGTTAGTTTGCATAATGTGACATTTAATAATTATATTAATTATTAAATGTTTTCCTATTAGGGCTTCTATTAGGATTTTTCCTATTAGGGTTTTATTAGGGTTTGCATGATCTCCTTTTTATAAGGATTGATCCCATTATATTTCATATCAATTCATTCTCTCATTCTCTCTGATATATACATTTTTCAGTTTTTAGAGAACCCTTGCTTGTTTGTCTCCATCTCTTCTTTTGTGATAGGTTATTTGCATGCAGGTGATCTTCGGGGTTTGTGAAGTTGTATTTTCTCAACTCCTACATGGTATTAGAGCTCCACACCTACTGCTTCATGTTCTTGTTTTGAAGATTCTTGGAGCTTCAAGGGTTTGGGGTTTGTTTTCTTGATCCAGCTCAAACGGACTTCACCATTGCGTCCGCAGCAGTCCAAAACCCCTAAATCGACTATCCATTCGTCCATTTTGGAGAAAGTCAAAATTTGAGGCAACATTTTTTTGCGGTACGGCCGTACGGCCATAGCCTGCCTGGTAAAAAAAAAAATTCAAAAATTTTCTTTTTCGTCAAAAAAAAATAAAAAATAATTTTTGCTAATTTTTATTGTAAACGTTTTGGTTTTTATTAAAAATAAAAAATAAAAAAACAATTTTATTTTTTTTTTTATTCACAGTTTTAGGGCTTGCTAGCCCGGTATAAGGGTACCCGTAGGTCCCTGCATCCGCAGGCCTGCGGGCCCTGTCGTACGTTGGTGAGCGTACTGCCAACCATTGGTGGCTTTTGCCGACTAACAGTACACAGTCTGCGAGGTTTGATGGGGGTGGGCCCATGTGCCTCCCCTCATCAATTTTTTTATAAAAAAATTTATTAAAAAAAACTCTGCATTTTATTTTATTGTTTTTTTTTAATTTAAAAAACATTTTTTTCAAAACTAGTCTAGTTATACATTTACGGTGATGGCTGTTTGACCATCAAATTTAACCCAGTCATTTTGTTGCGACGGTTGTATGACCGTCAAATTTAACCTAGCGCTGGTTTTTTCCCTCTTTGGAGCTGATTTATTCCGGAGGCCGTAACTTGGGCATACGATATTATTTTTTAGCAAACGAGATATCGTCGAAAAGCTAGTTTTCTCATCTTTCCAGTGGTGTGGGTCTCATCACATCTTTTTCCGTTGGTGCATTCTACAGCCAGTTGAAGACAAAGGGGCTATTTTCAGTCTCAAGCTCATAACTTTTGATCAGTTTCTCTATTTTTTGTAATCTCAGCGACATTGGAACCGTATTTCAGAGCTCTTCAGTTTCATGCATGCACTTTTTCCAGATTTCACTCTAGGTATATTTTATTCAGTTATTTGTGTTTTCACACTCTGGTGGATTACCTTGACATATCTACTCTTGAAAACTTTTTGTTTGCATGGGATGTTTTGTTCTTGGCTGTTCTTCATGTATTTCCAGCATTTTGTCCTTTGAGGACATTTTGAGCATCATTTGTAAGCTATTTTTTATGTAAACGCACTAAGATAAAGTGTCACACTATTGTACATGCATCTTTTGGGGATTTTGCACATGAGGTTGTGCCATATTTTGTACTCACACTGTTATTATAAAGTGCCATGAGGGGTTGTGTAGTTTGCCTTTGTTTGCCATCACATCTTTGTCCGATGAGTATCTCTCCATGATGACAATGAATCCATACTATTGGGGGTTGTGTAGTTTGCCTTTATTTGCCATCACACCTTTGTTTGGTGAGTATCCCTCCATGATGACAATGGATCCATATGATTCCAGCCTCATGCATGTGTTCTTTGTTTTGCACACCACTTTTTCAGTTGCAGGTGCTATCTTGCGCACTTTCAGATGTTTCTTCTCCTTCATGCACTACAGGGTGTTTCACATCATTTCAGTGGATCTGTCAGGCTCTCCTAGTTCAACATTATGGGGGGGTTATTATATTGTTCATGCTAATTCTTCCTTGGTTTTGCCTTGGAAGGGATCTTCCATCTTCAATGGAGGTTCTTCAGCACCATAGTAGTCATCTTTCGACAATTGTTTGCAGCTTCTTCTGCTTTAGTGATGTTCTTCTTCTTGGCTTTCTTCTTCTCCTTTTGGAGTAGAGCTTTTTCCCATGAGGTTTTCTCTATTTCTCCATTTTACAAAGATTTGGTTGTATTTGGGTACCTGATCTAGCCTAGTTGCTGAGACCCATGTTTTCCTTCTTGCATTTGTTTGTAGCTGCACTGTTGCTCATCTTGAGCGAGGTGTTAGAGTAAAGGTCTTAACTTAATTATGTTGATTAAGTTACCTTTATTCCCTTCTTAATATTTCATGTTAGTTTGCATAATGTGACATTTAATAATTATATTTAATTATTAAATGTTTTCCTATTAGGACTTCTATTAGGGTTTTATTAGGGTTTGCATGATCTCCTTTTTATAAGGATTGATCCCATTGTATTTCATATCAATTCATTCTCTCATTCTCTTTGATATATTCATTTTCAATTTTTAGAGAACCCTTGCTTGTTTGTCTCCATCTCTTCTTTTGTGATAGGTTATTTGCATGCAGATGATCTTCAGGGTTTGTGAAGTTGTATTTTCTCAAGTCCTACAAAAATAACACATGAGATCTAGAAGAAGTTGGAAACAGTGTATGAAGGAGATGCACAAGTGAAAGTTGCTAAGCTACAATGTCTGAAAGGAAAATGGGAAAACATGATGATGAGTGAAGATGAAAACATTATTTGTTTCATGAAAATGGTATATGAAATAGTGATGGGTATTAGATGTGTCGGTGGAACTTTGGAAGAAGATGAGATTGTGGCTAAAGAGCTCAAATTAGTACATGTTTCTTACAAAATGAAAGATCATGCTATTGAAGAACTCGGGATAGTAAAAAATGTGACAAGAGACATGTTGATTGGTAAGCTTGCTTCATTTGAGTTGAGTGAATTTGGTGAATCTACTCATAAAAAAAAAAATGCATTCAAAGCTACTATATCTGGGAAAAGCCAACAAAAATATGATTCGGGAGAAAGTTCAAAGAAGACATTCAAGTATGAAGATGAGATGAAATAGATTGAGGATGAAGAAAGAGAGTTAGAAGAGTCAGAAGCATTGATTGTGAAAAGAGAAGCCACAGGACAAGGTAAGTATAAAGGAAATTTTACTATTAAATGTTTCTCTTGTAGTAAGATAGGTCATTTTGCATCAAGATGTCCTAAAAGAGTATCTAAGTAAAAACTTGACAAGTATAGATTTCAAAAGAAATGGTATTATGCTAAAGAATGTGTTATTGATGATGAATATGATAAAGAAACTAGAAATGAATATGGATGGGTATTCATTTCTATTAAGGAAAATGGCCCTATGTCCATTGAATCTACTAGTAATAACAATACTGAGAAAGCTCTTGTAGCCAGAATTGATAAAAAGGATGAGTGGGTGATTGATATCGGATGCTCACATCATATGACTGGTGACAAAATAAAGTTTATAAGCTTGGAGAAATATGATGGTGGTGTTGTAATATTTGGAGATAACAATGCTAGTTTGATTTGTGGTAGAGGATCTATTTCTCTTGGTGGTAAATACAATATTGATGTTGTCCTTTATGTTGAAGGATTGAAGCATAATCTATTGAGCATTGGATAGATGGTTGACAAGGGATATAATTTTCAGTTCAAAGATGGAAAATGTAGGATTTTGGAAAATTCTAGAAATATAATTGCTTCAGGTACAAAGACAAGAGGTAAAATTTTTCACTTAAGTGCTACTAGTGAATGTTGTTTAATTGATCAAGTTGATGTAATCTGATTATGGTATAGGAGGTTGTGTCATGTTAATATTGATAACATTTTCAAAGTAAGCTCTACACAAGCAGTCAAAGATCTTCCTAAGTTAGTGAAGCCTACTAAAACCATATGCAAGGAATGTCAGATGGGAAAGCAAACTAAAATTTCTTTTTGGAGAAAACAATGTCATTCTAATGGAGTACTAGAGTTGGTGCATACTGATCTATGTGGTCATTGCATTATCAATAGTCTACAAGGAGAAAGGTACTTTATGTTGCTCATTGATGATTACTCTAGGATGATATGGGTTGCTTTCTTGAGATAAAAACATGAGGCATTAGAGAAGTTCAAAATTTTACAAGCCATGGCAGAGAATGAGATAGGGTTGAATATTAAATTCTTAATATTAGACAGAGGTGGTGAATTCATTTCCCGAGATTTCAATTCATTTTGTGAAGAGCATGGAATCAAAAGATAGTTATCTGCTCCCCAGACTCCTCAACAGAATGGAGTTGTTGAGAGAAAGAACAAAACAATTCTAGATGCTACCAAAACTATTATGTTGGAAGGTAATGTACCTCATATCTATTAGAGAGAAGTTCTAAGCACTACTATGTATACTATCAACCAGGTAAATGTTAATGTTAATTCTGATAAGACTCCTTTTGAGCTATGGTTTGGTTATAAGCCTACTATTAAATATTTCAAAATATTTGGAAGTAGATGTTATATCAAAAGAGATGAAGATATAGGCAATTTTGATGCTAGGAGTGATGAAGGAATATTCCTAGGTTACTCTACTAGGAGCAAGGCCTACTAGTGCTATAATAGAAGATTAAAGAAAATAATTGAAAGTGCAAATTTCAGAGTTGATGAGGATACTGACAGATCATATAGGTATCGTGGATATGATTCAGATGACCAACATGATATTACTGATAAAGGAAAGAATTCTCAAATGGAGAATCAAGTTAAAATTGTTTTGGTGAATCAAGAGAGTCTAGAAGGAAAAGCTAGTGGAAGTGCAGAAGAAAGAATAGAAGAACCAAAAGTTCGAGAAAATACCAAAGTCCCACTTAGTATGTAAAGCTAAATCATTTTGAAAATCAGATTATAGGAGACAAGAACAAAGGTGTGCAGACTAGAAGAAGAATTGCATAAGAGTATTCCTTGATTTCCAAGACTGAGCCTAACAATGTCAATGAAGCATGTAAAGATGAATATTGGATGGAAGCAATGAAGGAAGAACTGATGCAGATAGAGAAAAATGATACATGGATTCTTGTTCCCAGACCTTAGGATAAGAATGTGATTGGAACCAAATGGGTCCTTTGGAATAACTTGAATGAACAAGGTGAAGTGATCAAGAATAAAGAAAGACTGGTATGTAAAGGTTATTCATAGATGGAAGGTATTGATTTTGAAGAAACCTTTGCCCTTGTTTCTAGAATTGAAGTTGTAAGATTATTTATTGCTTATGCTAGTTTCAAGAACTACAAAGTCTATCAAATGGATATAAAGTCATCATTTTTAAATCGTGAATTAGAAGAAGAGGTGTATATTGAGCACCAGATGGATTTCAACTGACTGACAAAGGAGATATGGTTTTCCAACTAAAGAAAGCACTGAATGGACTCAAGCAAGCCCCTAGAGCCTGGTTTGCTAGACTCGATAAATACTTGTTCATGATTTGATTCAATAAAGGTACTACCAACCGTAATTTGTATTTCAAGATGGATCAGGATAAAGAGTTGATAATTGAAGTCTTTGTTGATGAAATCATTTTTGAAGGAGGTGATGACTTATGTATGAAGTTTGTTGATCAAATGAAAAGTGAGTTTGAGATGTCAATGATTGGAGAGCTGAAATTATTTTTGGGGTTGTAAATTACTTAGTTAGATGATGGAATCTTTATATCTCAGTCCAAGTATGTGAAAGAGTTACTTAAAAAGTTTGGCATGGAAGACTCAAAACCTGTTGGTACACCCTTGGTAATCAAATGTAAGTTAACACAAAATGATGATTCTCTTAAGGCTAATTAAACAAGTTATAGGTCAATGATCAATGGATTACTTTATTTGACTAAGACCAGACCTGACATCATGAATTTTGTATGCATGTTTGCTAGATATCAAGTCAATCTGAAGGAATCACATGTAATTGCAGTAAATAGAATTTTTAGATACTTTAAAGGGGCAGTTGACTTTGGTCTATGGTATCCTAAAGATGATGATCCTACTTTGAACGCCTTTACTAATACAAACTGGGAATGAGATGTGGATGGCATGAAAATTACTAGTGGTGGTGCATTCTTCTTGGGGAATAAACTGGTGTCTTGGCTAAGTAAAAAATAGAATTCCATTTTCTTATCTACTGCTGAGGTAGAATATATTGTTGCTACAAACAATTGTACTCAAGTAATATGGATGAAGTAGATGCTGAGAGATATCATAATTGAGTTTGATGAGTCTATTTCTATATTTTGTGATAACTCAAATGACATAAAAATTTCTAAGAATTTGGTGTTTCATTCAAAGACAAAGCATATATCTATCAAGTATCATTTTTTGTGAGAAAAAGTGAGTGAGAAAGAACTCAAACTGGAGTATGTGCCTAGTAAGGAAAAAGTTTCAGAAATATTTACTAAGCCATTGTCTAAGGATATTTTTCAGTATCTCAAAGGCAAGTTAGGGGTTATTTTCCCTCCTAATCTAAACTAAGATGCAAGTCTTCACATCAATCTATGTACTTTCAGTCATATCTTGTTTCAAATTGATGATATGGTGGTTGTTACTCAAGGGGAGTAGTCAGATGATTCAAATATGTGGTTCAAAGATTGTCTACCTTTTCCATTGATGTCAAAGGGGGAGAAGAGTAATGTCAAAAACCTTTGAGGAAGAAAGGGAGAGAAGATTCATAAGAGTGCAATATCTAAGGAGGAAACTGTTGGAGAAAGAGCTAGTTGTGTTGATGGTATTTTCACATCATGTGTTGCCATCAATGCCAAAGGGGGAGATTTTTGGATGTTGTGGTTGTTTTTCTGATATGTGGTTTTCATTGATGTCAATGTTATTAGCATTAATGTCTTAAAGGTTGTATATGTTGAGGATATTGAGAAAATTATAATAAATATGTTAAAGACTGTTTGTGAAGCTATGAAGATCCAAGTGGTGGAAATTTCTATACGTTGATATTTATAAGTTGTGAATTAAAGGGTTTGTTGTTGATCTTGTCTAGTTTATCCTCCCAAAGTTTCAGAGGTGTGCATCAAGAATTGAGCAAGTTGTGAGTTTTTATGTTCCTATAGTTAATCTGTTAACTATAGCTGGTGGTTCTGGAAGAAGAGAATGTAATTATGGCAATTTCAGTTGTTGTGTATGCTCCTACGATGTTCATTGATGTTTCTAGATCATCATCTATATTTTTGGCACATCCATATTGTTCGGTGTGTTCATGATCGAAGATTTTTCCTTTGCATATTTTGGTTTTCATATTCATGGACGACATGGTGGTTGTTGTTAGAAATCTTGAATAAGATTAATAACCAGGAACACCTGCAAAAACAATGATGAATCTTCCACAGAAAGATATGCAAGAGCTTGCTTGATATTAAGACCTCTCAAAATGATGAGGAAAAGGGATGCCTCAAATGATATAAAAACCCTCCTTATATAGGAAAGGGTGAGAAACAAGATGCAGTAAGATGTTGCCATGTGTCTTGATCTAACAACATGTGACAACAAGGAAACCCTAAAAAGATTAAATGCATCCCAAGGTTAAAATAACCTAACTTAACTTATGCTAGTGTAGAAAATAAATATTTACACTAACACCCCCCCATAAGTGCAACTTAGGGAGGAAAAGAAAATGCAATGATTATGCATGAGGAAGATGGGTCCTGGCTAATAGCCATATTAGGTACCCATGTACATAGGATGAAAAATGCAGCTAATCTCCCACAAAAAATGGAGAAAAGGGGAAAACCCAGTGGGAACAAAACCCCTCTCCGAAAAGGAGATAAAAAACAAAAAGGTGATGATTGGAGGACTCAACATCATCCCCCCAAGGACAACCATCACATGAATACAAAAAAGATTAGGAGACTGGATATCCCCCCATAACGGAGAGTGGTCCCCTCAAGGATGTCTTCAAAACCTGTGGAGAAATGAGAAGCCAAGTCAGCAAGACCAGTTGTGAACCCATCTGGATGCCACAAGTCGGAAGAGATGGATGAGCCCTGCTCTACTAAAACAAATCTCAATGGAGAGGAGGTGGTAGATGATGCCGAAAGAAGAGCCAAATCAATCCAACCACCACAACCCTGGTGAGGGGGAGGAGAACTGCTTCCTACCCTGGAATCTGGAGATGCTGGAAAGGATGGAGTCTGATCCCAAAACTTGGTGAACTTATACACTCGAGAGTGATGATCAACCTCACCATAGGCAATGAGAGTATCAAACTGATCCCTAATGATAGCTAGATCAGGTGTGAACTCAATCTTAAGACCCTCCTAAGCAAGATGATAAATAGAAAGTAGATTGTGAGCCATTTGTGGAATATAAACAACATCAGAAATAGACTTCCCATCCAAAGTAACATCACAAATTTTAGCAGCATGAACCATGTCTGCATTGGCAGTGAACATTCTATCAAACTCTGGAGGATGCATAGTCTCCCAAAGAATGTGATTTGTGGAATAGGTGATGTGCCTTGAAGCTCCTGAGTCGATGACCCAACCTTCCTATCTATTAACTCGAGTAGTGATCAAAGCATGCCCCTTGCCTGGTTTCTTAGTTGAGACAATTGCAGCAGTACCTAAAGATGATTATTCATGTGGAGGAGAGGGGGATGAGAGGACAGAAGAAGAGGGAAGAGTGATTTTATGATGCTTGAGAAGCTCTCTCAGTTCATGAATCTCCTTCTTAAAACAAGTCTCCTCATGATGACCAAGCCTATTACAAAAGTTGCATTTGGGCCTCTCCTTCTGAGGCTTATCTGCCTTGTGTTGTGATGATTCAAATCTTGTCTTGGATTTTTCCTTATTCTTGCCTTTCCCTTTGGATGGTGCTGCAATGAGAGCATGAGTCTTTGAAGATGAATCAACTTGGTTGAGTTTAGATTGCTCCCTAGTCAACCGCTCACAGAAGGTCTCAAATGAAGGCATTACAAAATTGTTTCCAAGTCCATCCATTGTAGAATAAAAAGAAGTGGCAAAGTAAGAAAAATAACCTTTTAATTTAGACAAGATCATGAAGATGCATTCTTTGTCAGTTTTGTCCTTACCGCACCCTGCAAGTTGAGTCCTCAAGGACTTGAATTTCTCCAAGTAATCATCAATAGAGGGAAAAGTATCAACTGAGAGTGAAGCAATCTTTGACTCTAATTGAAGTGCCCGAATATCACTTATTGAACCAAAAAATGTTTTGAGCTTATCCCAAATTGCCTTTGGAGTATCACACCCCTCGATGTGGAAAAATAGTGGATTGGAGATATGAAGAGCGATCAGTCCCATAGCCTCCTCACTCTTGATCCGATGTTGAAACTTCTCATATTCCCTAGTCAGATTAGGTTGGTTCACATCCAATGTAGACCAGAGACCTTTAGACCAGAGGAGATGCTTCATACCAATTTTCCATGTGTGGTAATTGTGGGGAGTCAGAAGCTCAAAACCTGATTCAGCCATTAGAGAGAAGAAAAGACACAAGACAAAATATCTCTAAAAAGAATGCTGGAAAATCTAATGAAAGTGTTGAATTGCTAGAAAAACACAGTAATACCCTGCTGATGGCAAAAATTTCGACAAACTGAAAATGTATCACCTCCAAAACCCTCAATGAGAGTTTTCACTTCAACTGGATGGTATATCTGATAGAAGCAAAAAAACAAAAAATAGAGTGTACCATTGAAAGGTTGACATTGAGACCTTTCCAACGGTATATTGTTTTCCATTTTTTGATATTCTAGTGAAAAGTTATGAAGAAATGAAAATCTACCTTGAATGCGTGAATTGCAGGCTAACCAGGGGCAATAAATAGGCCCCCTTCGACTTAGCACCCGGTGGTAGATATGACCGGCGCTATGATTTAGCCGATCGGTGGTCGGTGGTCTGCGCTTGGTAGGTGGTCGGCGGTGATAGAGCCGGCGGTGAGCACCCGGCGGTCGACGGACGTGACGGGCGGTCGACGGGACAGTCAGCGGATGGGACAGCAGTCGACCGGCTGATGTGACGGCAGATGGGAAAAAGGAACTTCCCCCACCCCCCCTTTTTGAAATTTGATTTATATTTTATTTTTGCAATTTTTTTGAATTTTTCACAAAAAAAAGAATAATATAATTTTTGAATAATTTTCCATAGAACAGAAAAAATGCAAAAAGATTAAAATAAATTTTTTTTTATTCTGCATGATCGTACCTTGTACCTAGTAGGCCGTACGACCTGCTGGGTAAATTTTTTTTGCCTCACGAACAACAAACGCCAAATATGGGCGTGTTATATGTCGATCTTCGTCTCTCGGGCTCTCTGGATCTGATGGCATGGTCGATTTGAGGTGAAAAAGCTCCTGTAGTTCTGCAATCTCCAAATCTTGCAAAACTTCAGATCCTCATAACTTTGGCATAAAATGTCAGATTTTGGCGAAACAAAAGTCGATTCTGACTTTTTCGACAGCCCTAGACTCGGATATGAGCTTAGATTTCCTCCAACATGCACCGAAAGTGACCTTCCAGAGAAAACCTAATATAGAGACAACCTCAGAGAAGATCTTATAGCCATAACTCAATCCTCAGATTTGGGAAGAGTTTTGCAGGAATGGCTCTGATACCATGTTACAAATCTTGAATAAGATTAATAACCAGGAACACCTGCAAAAACAATGATGAATCTTCCACAAGAGGATATGCAAGAGCTTGCTTGATATTAAGACCTCTCAAAATGATGAGGAAAAGGGATGCCTCAAATGATATAAAAACCCTCCTTATATAGGAAAGGGTGAGAAACAAGATACAGTAAGATGTTGCCATGTGTCTTGATCTAACAACATGTGACAAAAAGGAAACCCTAAAAAGATTAAATGCATCCTAAGGTTAAAATAACCTAAGTTAACTTATGCTAGTGTAGAAAATAAATATTTACACTAACAGTTGTAGCATGTTGCAGATCCTCATGGATTAAATTTTGAATGCTTGGAGTGTTTGAGGATGTTTTTTTAGGTATTCATTATGTTGTGACCAACTTTGGTTGGTGCGCATTGAGATTTGTTCATGAATTGGGCCGACAATTTGTATTGATTTATTCCTTATTTTTGGTTGACACAGTTGTTGATGTAATTTCATGAAGTGGATATATAAGAGCAGTTTGTCCCTTCATTTGAGAAGAGAGAGTGTGTAAGAAGAGTGTGAGATATGTGTGAATAAATATCAGATCATTCGATTGCATAGTAGAGTATGAAGGAGTTTGAGAGAAGTGTGAAGAAGAGTTTATGTGCCTAACCAAAATTGTCATCAGGCTTTTGAAGAAGCTAATTTCTTAGTTCAATCTCTTCAGATGGATTTAATCTAAAATTTTTATGTGAGGTAGTGAGTTTTCCATTTTGAGCAATGAGCTCTAGGTAGTGTGCCTGAATGCATGTATATTCCCATTATTCATTTCTCCTATACTTTTAACAGGAGATAAATTATGGATTAACCTTCCCAATGGTCTTTCCCCGAACAGGGTTTCCACACATAAATATTGGTGTTATGTGTGTTTCTGATGTGTTGTTGATTCATTCTTTCATTGCTATTTATCATATCTGAGATTAAAGGTTGATAAGATTAAATAAGTTTTAAATTCTGTGACAACTGATTCACCCACCCCTTCTCAATTGTCTATCCTTGTTTTGCCAACATGCTTTTTATATGTTGTAATATACACGATGCCACCACACCCTCCATTAACGTGATAATAAAAATACTAGTTACGAGATAATCTCGAGACAATTTTTTAACATGATACACTCATAGTTAATGTTGGATAAATGTTGCACAAAACTTCTACTAAGAAATACTGAGAAATTAAGAAACATGATAAGAAATAATGATCTATACCATCAATTATTACAGTTCTTAATTCCCTGGATGGGCCTTCAAAATGGATAATAAATAAAATGATTAAATTAAAATCCACTTTTTTTCTCCCAAAACCCTATATAAGGCCTTCTCTGGACTAGTACATACATCACACAAAAAGATCCAGAGCTTGAATGGATCTAGAAATCATTTAGATCTTTTTGCGCGATGTATTTATTGGTCTAGAGTAAATACAACCAACCTTATTGGTCGTTTAGATCCATTTGCACAATGTATTCATTCATTTGATCATTGATTTCCACTATGGGAGGGACAAGATTAGTTCCTTTATTAGCCAAGAAATCCTTCACCTTGTTATATTCTCTATAAGAGTAAAAAAAATCTCTAAATTTTTTAGTCAAATTCATAGCCTCTTCCTAGAACAATTTTAATTTCCAATACCTACCAAATGTCTTCTACAAAGAAAATACAACCAACCTTCTACAATCTTTCCATTTCAGTTCATTATTAATCTTATAACAAAAAAATGGACAACTCTCACGAAATAACCCATTAAAACACAACTCACTCTTACCTCATCTAGATTACTTTTTAATAATATCATCAAAATTCAATACCATAAACCTAATCAAAGTCTTAACTAAATATAGGGGAAAGGATCTAGTAGTTGAGCATGTTCCAATAGTTGTGATAGTAGTTGTTAATATAGTGCCCAATAGTTGTTTATATAATGCCCAATAATTGTGACATAAGTACCCTAACTTAAACAAAATGTATCCCTTAGATCTAAAAAACAACCAATCATGTGATGCCACATCAGCGCTCAACTACTCATGATGTGAATGCACAAGTATTGGTCACACTTTTGTTTTGGGCCTTTTTGGACACCTTGACAAAAAGCATGCTGATGTGGCATCATATTTGATGATGTGGCCCTAAACCAAAAGTTATAAGCAAGGGACTTGCCATGTAAGCTATTGTAAAAAATTTGGAGTGATTTGAAATTTCCACGTAAGATTTTGGGAAGCGCAAAGTTAGGGTGCACAACTAATGGGTCCTCTCCCCTATCAAATTCTTATATTTACCAATCAAAGTCTATCTTTGACCTTGTAAATATTAAAATTCTATTATATATTCAATTGTATGAAAGATTTAAAATACTAATTAATAGTATATAACTAATTTACGCCGAAGGCGTATCCAATTTGAAAGACACCAACTTGAAATTTGCAGTCAACGGTTCAGATTTTATAACAAGCCTCGAGAGACTATTAAAATGATCAGCGCCATTGATTTGTTTCCTTGGATTTTGTTCATGCCTGCATTAATGCCACATTCGATCTACCACCGTGATGATGCATTGAATCCCACTTGCAACTGTTCACTTGCCAACATTGGGTAAAGGTATTAACTCTCTATAACTCTTCCCATTTTTACTCCTTGGCATCATTGAGAGGACGACAAAATTTATGCATAATCTTAAGGTAAGTCACTTGCATAGTTTCATTGAATTTTTCTTTTTTACATATATCTATCTTTGTAGTAGAGATGGTGATGTTTCCTACCATGGGCTTCCTCTTCTTCTTTCTTGTCTTCCTTCTCATGGAATACAAACCCACCACTACCTACAGTAGCAGCTGCATCGACCTCCTCCTCTATTTTGTGTTGGTGTGTATGCTCTGGCTCTTTCATTGCTTCATGCTTCTCATACTATCACATTACAAAACCAAATTATTTTAAATTTCAAACCCTAAAAATAATAGTTTTACATATATTCAGTGTGTATATATTATCACATTCTAAATAACGCCCATGAGGGTAACAAATTCTTTTTGGTGCATAATTTGGCAGACAAGGTGGAGACGATGCAAAGCATCGAAGCCTTTGGAATTTTTTAGAAACAACAAAGTGACTGAAATATCAGTTTTGTCGAATAAAAAGTGTGGGAAACAATCAACGCTTGCACTCTTTCGTTGTAAGAAATTTCATTCTCTGACTCCTTCAACCATCCCACTACTCGATATGTGTCTTTCTGCAACAGATTGCTACTGTAGAATGCAATGCCCAGGAAAAACCACCATGACATGGTTGCCACCAATTTTCTACCTTTTGGTTTAAGAAAAGCCATGGAAACCAAAGCCTTTAGAAACTCTCAAGCAAATGCGATTGGCAGGTGTAAATCCATACTCCACAACCTCTACTACCATTCTCCCTACCTGTGCAAAAATGGGCACTTTGGAACAACGTATGGACATCCATCAAAGACTAAAGGATGGAGGAATTTTGTCAAATGTTGTAGTTGCAACTGCCCTGACAGAAATGTATGCAAAATGTGGAAGCATAGACAAGGCACATGAACTGTTTGACAAGGTGCCTCAGAGTGATGGGTTGTGGAATGCTACGATTGCAGGATATGCACAAAATGGAATTGTTCAAAAGGCTTTAGAAATTTCCAAGCAAATGCAATTGTCAGGTTTAAAGCCGAATTCCGCAACCTTTGCTAGCGTCCTCACTGCCCATGCCAAAATGGGAGCTTTGGAATAGTACTTACATCCATTGAAGCATAAAGAACAAAACTTTGTCAGATATTTTTGTCGTGACTGCCCTGGTAGACATGCATACAAAAAGTGGAAGTATTACCAAGGCATGTTAATTGTTTGAAAGAATACCTGAAAAAAATCCCATCTCATGGACTGCAATGATTGCAGAATATGTACAAAATGGATTTGTTGAAAAGGATTTAGACTTTCAAGCAAATGCAATTGGTAGGTGTATAGCCAAATTCTACAACCTTCGCTAGGAGCTTCAGATAGGGTATGGACATCCATCACAGCATCATGGAAGGAGGATTTTTTAAGATATTATAGTAGAGAAGTTGGTACAGGCATAAAATCAAGAGATTATTCTACTGCTAAGGGTGTGCCTTTTGAATTGGGATTAAAATGTGAGGCTAAATTCAAGTCTTGCAGAGATACAAAGTGAGGGGGGTTTTAATGCTCTTAATTACTGCTCTCTTGTACATACGGAGTAATAGACGGGCAGATGAAGAGGATGCAGAGGGTGAAAAATATTCTAACCGAAACCTAAAGAGTAAGTTACCAAAAAAAAATTCTTCATTCTTTTCTTGAATTCTTAATAATAAGACATAATTTTTAATTTTTATTTTGTCCCTGTTTAAGTTACACATCATTCTTTTAAGTTTTCTTGATTCAATTATTTATTGTTTTTGTTGAAGGATAGATGGAAGTGTGTCCTCTCCTTTTATATTAATTGAAAAATTTCACACGAGCTTGCCTGCACCAAGCATCAATTATAACCAAGTAAAATAACTACATAAAAAGCCCTTCAAAATCAAACAGACCTTAGAGTTATTGGAAAAAATACCAAAAATCCACACAAAACTAAACTATCGCTTCTTAACTTGAGATTGGAGAGTCATCTTTCCATGGTCTTCAACCTTCTCTTAAGATGGTTACTTTTTCGAACCATAGTTGAAAAATATGAACAAAGATCTGATGATTTGGCAAAAGATTGATCAAACCTCATCATGAATCGCCCAAAGGTATTGACTACTCTTTTTAGTTATAATAGAGGGACAATCAATCAAAACCAGTCAAATAGAAGGAATTATTTTTCACCCCTTTCTGGGGACAGACAACCGGTTGGAAAAAAGGAATTTTGTAAGGGGTTATTAATTTTCAATGAAGCAAGAATCACAGTTTCTAGGAAAAAATATGTCAGAATAAAGAGGCTTAGGTTTCAATTTTGAAATTGGTTGGGATTTCAGCAAGAAAATGGCAAGCTTATTTGGAAAATAGCATCTGATTGGGGATGAGGGATTATGAGAAGAAGTTTTAGGCTTCAGAGAAACATAAGTCATAAGAGCAGAAAGAGTGTCAGGAAAACACTACGGAAGGCTTAAATCTGCCCCCTTCCACTAAGAAACATGCTTTGAAGAATTAAGCCTTTTTTCTCTAGAAGGAGCCTTAGGACAAACGTCCACCAACTAACCAGTAGCATAACATGACCTACACATAAACACATTTCCTTCAAATTTCAATTGTTGCTTCCAGATTCTATTTTAATAGCTATTCCTTGTATTTTATTGCTTGTCTCACTGGGATGTTTAATAGTTGTTCCAGATCCTCCATTGTTCCTTGGATAATAAATTCACTAGTCTACAGACTTATAGTTATTGGTCTTATCACAAGAAAAAGCAGAGTGACATGGTTGACACTTTCCACTTAACCTGGCATACACGTATCCCCTACGTAAAAGCTATCCAATGGTACAATTGAACGTGTAAAGTAACCAACCTTGAATATGATGCCTATGCTTAGCTCAATACCAATGCTTAGCTCAATGCCAAATTTCTCTTTTTTTATGAAATATCTCAAGTAGTAGAGAAAAAAATTACTTTGGCTTATTGAGCTATAAAAAAAAATACCCCCATCTATGTGTTGTACCCTATTAAGGTATATTTGATATCTGATTTGGTATTGAGCCTTCAAAGATTTTATTAAAAAGTAAAAACACCATATGCTAGACAATCGAATTCTCTTTATATTGTGTCATTCAGAAAGTCTTGCAGTGTGGCCGACAAATTTTGTTTTTTAGCTAGGCTAAAGCAAAGTCCAATGGCTATCAAATGTATTATTAGCAAATCTTGAACTTGCATATTCTTCATCCAATGTTGTCATAAGAGATCATATTTTGCATATGGTAGGACACAGTTCTATCACCATAATTTTGGCAAAAGTAGCATTGTAAATTAGAGATTGGCAATTCCAAATGTAGGAAAATTTTGATGATAATACAATCATTTTGGTTATCCCAAGAGATGAAAAGAATGCATAATTTTACAGCTTGTAAGTGTTTTCTCAGAGGTTCAATTCATCTAATGGTCAACATACTTGGCCAACTCAGGCTTCTATCTATTGTGGTTTAAAATGTACATCAATGAGATAAGATACTGCATCCAAAACTTTGTTTCTATTTCAAGAGCTAAATATGTGTTAAACTAGTTAATGCTAGAATCTCTTACAAAAAAATCCAACCAAAGACTTTACAACTGAATGAAATTATTTCTACTCTGTGGCATAGAAAAATGGATGGGTACATTTGGATTTGTGTTGAGTTGTATTTCCCACTACAAAGGATAATTGATAATCACCAAAGACTTGGTGTGAGTTGAAATTTTTGTGTCTATGGACATGAAAATTTACAAATGAGACTTAAACAATATCATGTTGTTAGCACAAAAGTTAGTTTAAATTAGCAAACTTAGACATCCTTATGAAATATTTAACCATGTTAAACAATGCAACTAATGAAAATAATACAAGTTAAACAAAAGCATATTCAAACATGATTAACCCTTATCTCATAGTGGATTGGTGCCAATTAGTTTTGTAGGAAGCAACCCTTTCCCAATCCATGATAAGCAAGATTGCCAAGTTGATAGATGATAGACAATGAGATGCTCATGAACTCAAGTTGCCTATAGTGTAGATGCTTTCAAATGTGTATTATAGATGATAGATGATGAAGAGCAAAATTGATTCTCAAATGAAGAGAGTGACCTTGCATGAAGTGTGTTGTTGTGTTGTTCTTGTTGAAAACCCTTGCTTTTATAGATTCAAGGTTGAGAGATTGAGTGAGTTTGGATGAATGTGGGATCATTCATAAGCCAATAACAAGATGACACTTGTCAAGGTGTGAGAGGGTGAGGAATGTGCAAGTCTTAGCCAATGTGCCAATTTCAAATTTGAATTTTGGATGAAATGACATGTTTAGGGGGGATGAAAGGTGCAATAAATGCCAAGTTTGACTTGTGCAAGAGATGTGTAAGAGAATTTAATGCTTTGTTGGAAGGGACAAGTCCTTTGGAGGGAAAATTCAAATTGATAGAATATTCCATCTTGATGCCCTTTTGAAAGTAATTAGAAGAATTAATAAATCAAATAAATGATTTATTGGTGCAAGTGGGTGGGTTAGTTGAGAGTTTAGATTTGACTCTAGTTGAGTCAAAAGCTGGAGAATGGGTGATCATGATTAGAGGTTAATTAATTTAGACTAATTAACTTGGGGGATTTTAGGGATTTGATATTTGATTTAAATAAGTTTGATTTATCAAATCAAATAAGAAGAACTTAGGACTTAATGAAATAATTTGATTTATTTAATTAAGTCTGATGAACATTAGGGGTTTAATCAATAAAATATTTTAATTGATTAATAGAAGAAATGAATGTTAATTAGAGCGGAATGTATGATGCAAGATGTTAGTTTTGCATGTCTACATTTTTCCCCTCTTTGAAGAAATGTACTTGTTACTTTGGTTCAAAGAATGATGCGGCCGACATCGAAATTATTATTTTTTAAAATTTTTTCAGATGCCCCAGCGAAAATAAGTACATTAGTACATTGCCCCCTCAAGAGATCGAGCAAAAAGATTTGATTTGAGGTTGATCTCACAACAAAGAGGTTCAAAATGGATGTATGAATGTTTAGACTATATGATTTATATGATAATGATGATGTAAATGAGATGTTTGGAAGATACTTAGAATAACAAATTCATATTATCCTAAACAACTTAAATGATGATGCAATGTATGTGGGATGAACATGCAATGGATGATGTTTTCTTATGATGATATGACATGATTATGCAGAATGAGAATGCGGATGCAGGATGGATGCATTGCTAGCATGAAAGAGGATAGAGGAAAGAGAGGGATCAACCCTTGAATCCAAGAAGATGCAGAAATTCAGCAAGACAAATTTATTAGAAATGATGATGAATGATGATGATGTATTGCTTATCCAGGGATGGGAGATAAAGAGCGTAACTTTCCTTATGTTTGATAACACACGTAGGTGCGATGCATCAAGGCATTAAGAAACAAGATGGCATTGCGCCTAGTGTGATGGAATTTTACTCGACAATCAAATAGGAGTGCTCTTGTTCACACTTGACACACGAAAACCTTGCTAGGACGGACCCAACAAAGCAAGTATTCGCCAAGTTATTTTACAAGAACATCCAACAAGTAGAACAGATAAAAAGATAATGATCATTGCCCCATTCCTTTCTCTCTAAACCTATTTTGTTTAGGCATCATTGAGAGGTCCTTGGAATGAGTGCAAAATAAGATAAGTCAAAAAGACCAAATAAAGTAAACAAACAAGCTAATGTTCTTCATACCGCTAGCCAAGACTAACTACTGTGAGGGGTGCTTGATGCTTATGTCCATCACAAGAAAGCTTCATCCTAGGACATGTAGTGACCAGGGTTTTGATGGGACTAATTGGGTGATAATCTATTGATACTCTGAGTTGACCAACTTGCTTGCTCACTGCTCTAGACTTGAGACTTTGACGATTAAGGTGTTCTCTTCTGATTGTGCTAGACTTGCTTTTGACTGACTCACGAAAGGGTGACGGCGATGACTGTCTTTATTAGGAATGGTTATTATTGCGGGTGAAAGCGAGATGAGACAGATGAACCATTTTGGGTTTTTCAAATGTTTTGAGGTTTTTTTTGGAATTTTGAGATGTTTTACAAATGTTTTTGGTATTTTCAAGATTTATGAATGTTTTTGGATTTTGGTGTCTCGGGGGCCAATCAAGGATGGCCTTGCCTATGTTTAAGCTCAGAGACAATGTAGATCAGACTCCAATTGACCTGACTACTAATGAGATAGATGGGAAAATGGATTGCCATTGCGACGGATGCCTAAAATCCTAAAATGTGAAAAAGATGGACAAACGAATGCCTCTGCGATGAACGCCTCGGGGGATGATCTCATTGCAACAGATGCTTAAGGACTGACCTAACTGTCTCGGGGGATGATCAAAGATCAACCTTGCCTACGTTCAAGCTCAGAGACAACATAGTTCGACAAGGTGAAAGACTAACAATACTCAATGATGAATTTTTTGAAGATTTTTTGATATTTTGACATGTTTTTGAATTTTTGAATGATTTGGATGTTTTTGATTTTTGATGTTTTTTGGATTTTTTTGAAATTTTGATGAGTTTTTGAATGTTTTTGGATTTTTTGCATGATTTTGACAATTTGGATATGGATACGTGATAATATCAGTGTGCTATTTTGAGATTTTATTGAAAACCAAGCTTAATGTTGATCAATCAGATTGATGGATTGATAGTTTGACTAAGTGTGTTAAGTTAAACAAAAGTGATAATGCACTTGTAAAATCTAGGAAGTTGTGTTATCCTAGAATAAACTCGTACAAAAAGGATAATTTGGCTAGGTGTGTTAAGCCAAATGAGGTGATTATGGATCTGATAATTTGGCTAAGTGTGTTAAGCAAAACAAGATGATAATGGACTTGTAAACCCAAGGAAGTTGTGCTATCCTAGAGTAAACTCGTGCAAAGAGATGATAGTTTGACTAAGTGTGTTAAGTCAAACAAGGTGATAATTGATTGTATTCGATTGATCAAGATTGATGAAGCTTGGCTTGGAACAAAAGTTGTTTTGATGATTTGATGTGACACAAATGTACACAATAGATACGACTAATATTGATTGCTGGATTGATGCTCGACAAAAGATAGAACATGATAAGGAATGTCTTCTTGTCAAAATATGCCATGGGCTAGGGATTTGGATTCATGCTAAAAAATGCTTTGACCAGTTTGATTTCATGCTTGCCAATGCTTAGATCACCACATAGGTGTGAAGGATATAGATCAAGATTTATTCTCGAAGCAAGATGTAAATATCTGCCCCCAGTGTCTAGCAATGTTTGAACGACCATGGGTAGATTCTTGGATGAATGGATATGGATTATCTTCCAATAAGATAATGGTGTTCCAATAGAGGATTCTCATTCGGATAATGCTTCAAAGCTCAAATAACATTGGGTAGGATGGGATCAGTGAAAATGACCCATGTCAAGATGTTTACAATAAACACATGTGAAGTATGTACCAAAATTGGTCAACATCAAGATAAGGTAGATTGATGAATATGGATTGGATAAACGGTTCATGGATGAACGGGTGATATGGTCGAAATGTTGGCTTTATTATGGATGTGATAAGATGCTTTCTCCTGAACTAGTGCACGTAGATGCTCAATTCTACACATGATGCTTGTTTGCTAGGTTTTCATCATGGTACTTGCCCAAAGCGCCACCAAAGCGATTTTCGCTGGAGGACGATTTTTTCTTTACTATTTTCAATCATTTTTCTGATTTTTTTGGATTTTTTATATTTTTGGATTTACTTATTTTTTGTTGTCGCCAAGATGCCTGTTTGCCAAGTTTTCATCAAGGTGACCATTTTTTCAAGAAATTTTTTTGATTTTTTTGTATTTTCTGAGAGATTTTAAGCTGACGCTGAACCACTTGGTGGTGCTAATGTTGATGCTTTTGTCATAACATGCCATCGGTATCCTGCTTGAAGAAGTTGTTTTGCTAAGATACATGCATTTAAAATAAAATTTTGAGAAATTTGTTTTGCTTTGCTGATAACAGACTTAACTCTGTCTTTGTGCGCACATCGTGATAGAGTGCCTTCTAAATCCTTATGATGAAGGATCATGCCAACACATGTTCAATGCGAGAATTGGATATTATGTGTGGAGGCCTGGATGGAGTATGTTTAGGAGTAAAAGATGGATTGGTTGACAGTTTGGAACCTTTGACTCTCCAAACTTGGGAAGATGAGGAATGATGGGTGGATACAAAAGTGTGTGTGGAATTAGGACCAACAACTCGATACACTTTGTACGTTGCTTGAGAAGCTTGTTTTCACTTTTGTGGACATCTTTGATGGATACTTTTCCCTCTTTTATTTTGCCCCATAGTTTCTTTGACTGATGGAGTTTGATAGGGATAGTCTTTCTTTGTATTCTTTGGTATCCATATATATTTGACTTGTCCTTCATGCTTCACTACTTCTTTTTCTTTGATAATGTTCTTCTTGCTTCGATTTACATGTTCCTTTTATGTTGGTCCCAACTCGTGGATGGGGTGATGGGTGGATGGAGATTCGTGATGTGTCTGGTTGTAGTATTGGCATTGATTTCATCATAAGGATTCTTCGTGCTCCCTATGTTGACATTTTCCTGAGACGAAGTTTCCCCCAGTTTTGTGGAATTATCATCGATTTGTTTATATCCCTTGATTGTTGAATAACCAAGGCCTTGATGCTTAGGATTACCAATAATCTAAATTTGTTCTAGGATACCCTATTCATATAGGCCTAATCCTCTTCCTTGATAATTCATTTGTTGAAAAAAATTATTTTCCATAGGATATGATTTACCTTGGAAACAAGATGCTAATCCTTCGCTACTCTGTGGTGGATCTTCAAAAGTGACAGCTTCCTTATTGATAAGATAATTTTCCCTTACAAAGGTGAGTGATCCAACTTTATAAGTGATAGGATCCTCCATATGTGGGATGAATGCCTGATTGGTATCTTTAGTTTGATGTTGTGAGATATTGAATTGTAGTGCTTCTTCAAAGAGTGTTGATGCTTCACTGTCCTTGTAAACATCTTCCTCATGATTCATTCTTGGTATTCTTTCACATGATGTTTCTAATTCATGACTTATGTAGGAGCCTTCTTCATGACCCATTTCTGATATGTCTCTGCATTTCTCTATATCTCAAGACCATGTGTATAAATGTTAAGAGTAAGAGACTCTTGTTCCATGGTAATGATGTCAAGAGTATGAGACTCTTGTTCCTCAATAAGAGTATGAAACTCTTTTTTTGAATGACGATCATCTACATGTCCATCCAAAGAAATCATCTTGTGGGTAGATGGAGGGATGTGTGCTATATGGATATGATCATAATTTGTGACATCTTTTATAGATAGAAGAGTGCCCATTATATCATTGTAGTATCTTGGAGATACAAATTCTCGATCTTGAGTGATTTTAGAACTACTTTCGACATGCTTTGGATCAAGTTCTTGATATGGGTCAATTTCACAGGGTGGATTGCTTACAAATGGTTCTTGGGTATCGTCCTTAGGCATGGGGAGTGGCTTAATATCCACTTGTTCTTTGAATGGATTTGAATCAAGTGTAAATTCAAAGATTCTTTCACTATTCTCAACTGTGAGGTCGAAGGATTCCAATATGCATTGGGAGGGACCATTGCTAGACCTTGATGGAAGATTTTGATCATGCTTTGGAATACGTTCTTGAGATATGTCCTCTAACTCGTTAGGTGATGTAGAGACATTTTCAACATACTCATTAGTCGAGGGATCTTGGTTTATGTCAATAGGATCAAATAACATCAACACTCCTTGAAATAGATCTTTGTAGGAGGGGTCTTGATTATGACTAAAAAATGGCTTTTGATGTATGTTGATTTGATCTTCAGATGAGGTAGACATAACTTCACAGTGCTCATTGATGGATTAATTTTGATCATTGTATTCAACAGTTGTAGTGATGGGATTGCCAATGTTCTCAAACATAAGATCAAATGATGTTAATGTTTCTTGAATTGGATCATTGTTGGGCATCGTCGATGATTTTTTATCATGATTGAAAAGTATCTCTTGGTGTATGTTGATTTGATTGTTGAATGAGATGGAAACATCTTCAAAGTGTTCATCGATGGATATATCTTGATCATTGTTTTCAACAATTGCGGTGGGAATCCGTTGCAAGCTTTGTTGAGCGAGTAATGCCTGTGTTTGTTGTTGATCCAACAATGCTTGCTGTTGGTCATGTTGTTGTTGTTGTGCAAACAATGCTTGTTGTTGGTCGTATTGATGTTGTAACTGATAGTCTTGCAAGGCTTGTTGATATACTTCTTGTTGTGCTTGCAATTGAGCTTGGTATTCTGCTTGCATGTGTGCCTGTTGAGCTTGGAATTGTGCTCATGCTTGAGCGTGTGCTTGTTGGATTGCTTGTGCCATCTTAGCGGCATGTGCGGCTTGTTGGTTTTGGAGTGCCTTTTTGTGAGAAGCTTCTTAAGCAACTTGCAATATGATGGAGAATGAATTGGTCATGATGTGTTTTGGCGGTGGTGGTGGTGGTGGTGGGTTGGGGATAGTATCAATTGCTTAGATGTTTGCCACCTGCTATTGTGATACTGATGGAAAAATGGGATGATTTTGTATGATGTTTTGATTCAGCATTATAGGTTGACTTTGAACATTTTTTTGGTTGAGAATCATATGGCCTTGATTTAGGTAACTTTGATTTTGCATGGTGTTACCTTGACTTGAATCAACATATGGAGCTGCCAATATATTGCTAGGATTTTGAACAACATTAGGGGGATTTGCAAGCATATCTATCCCAAAGTTCACCAAGTGTGGACTGGAAATGTTCATGTTCAACAAACTTGTATTTGGCATGTATGGATTTGGTGGGATAGTGTTGTTTGGAAAACTCATGCATTGAGTGTTTGGTTGATAGATTTGCAAATTTGGACTTGGATTTAAATCTATCACTAGGAAAGGTGTTCCACAACTTAGATTGGGCATACTCACATTGAGGTTTGGAGGAGATGATGATGCCATGTTTGAATTGCATAAATGTGAGTATCAATAATCAATTGGCATTGTGAGACTTGGATAGTTTGGTTGACTTGAATTGCTCATGATGGATGGATCAAGTTTATATTCCATGTCCCTCTTGTGTTGAGATCGAGTTTGAACCACAATTTTCAAGAATGTAAGAGATGAACCTCTAATTCTTTAGATCGCTCTAAACCTTAAGTTCGAAGAAGCGAAGAACTAGGATAATTTAAGGATCAAAGCGATGACGAGGATGAAATAAATGGAAGATGAGTGACATGGATGAATGGAAATCTTAAAGAAACTTTGAAGGAAATGCTAAAGTTTTTAGGACTTTGGTTGATCGTGATCGGATTGATAGTTTGACTGAATGTGTTAAGTCAAACAAAAGTGTGATAAATGCACTTGTAAAACCCTAGGAACTTGTGTTATCCTAGAGCGGACTTGTACATAAGAGGATGGTTTGACTAAGTGTGTTAAGTCAACTGAGGTGATGATTTGATAATTTGGCTAAGTGCGTTTAGCCAAACAAGATGAGCTCGTAAACCCTAGGAAGTTGTATTATTCTAGAGAAAACTTGTGTATAAGATGATGGTTTGACTAGATGTGTTAAGTCAAACAAAGTGATTTGATTTTGCCTAGAAGTTTAGCATAACATATGTTTACAAAGCTTCCAAGAGCTATTGGTGAGATGATTTTTGACTGATTTTGATGGTTGAGAGATGGATGAAAGTGATTGAATTTGATCCTAGACCTGATCAAGAATAACACTTCTTCTGACAAGATCTCGGTGTTGAAGAACACGCTATATTTCCTATGGGAGGAAAGAAAACCTTTCAAAAAGTTCAGGATTCTGTTGATAGTAAAATCCATACAACTCAGGATGTCAAGATGCTCCTCATGAGCTTTCAGACTAAGCTTCTTGAACTTTGGTTTTGGGATTTTGATCTTGCGGGAAATCATGTTAGAAAACACATGTGTAATCCAATTTGTCTTTTATCTTGTCTTAGTGTATTATTTTTACCAAAATCACTTGCTTGGTTATCTTTCAAGTTGAATGTCTAGTGTCCTGCTTTCTTCCTCATCCCACAAGGTCCATTATGTGGAAATCAAGGAAAATAGGGAAAAAGTCTCCTATGTTTAACTTTATTGAAAATAAATGACGATAGAATTCAAGCACTTAGAAACCTCTAAGGATATGATCCCTAGGGAAAACAAGAGTGCTTAAATCGTCAAAGGTATTTGTTTCCTAAAAGGGGTTTAAAATTTGAGGCTCTTTGTGAATTTTTGTTTTTCAATCGTTTTGACAACCAAGCAATGTATCTTTTACTTCCAAACACTTTTTACAACCCTAGAATAATGAGGTAATATCTTGTTGGGTTCCCACTTGGACGAATCCAACTGTGCATATCTTGTGCGAATGGTTAAATGTTTGACCACACTGGCTCCCCTCCATGACACTCACTTATTCGGTTCAGCCAAGCATTAGTACCCATGAATCTCCCATGGCATACTTTCCATTTCCACAAAAAGACCGCATGTATAATGTGGGGCGGCTTCAAAGGACATGACCTTTTGCACCAACAAGATAGACAAGGTTTTGGCCTTTTTCTAAATAAAGGGTTCTAATTCAGGCATTCCGTTCGTGGGGGATTATCCAACATCGGCGAGAGTCCATTGTTGTCCATCTCATCAGAATAATCCTCGTGATTTTTGAACTTTTCTCAAGAATCCACATTTATATACCGGTTGGAAGTCGCTTGACTTTAATGTGTTCCTGGTTGGGTCATTCCCTTGGGTGAGTACTTTTTCCCACAAGGCAGGCCCTCTAAGATAAACAAAAACGAGTAAACATATTCGTAGTTCGATCAACCTTCATTTAGAAACAAAGGGAGAACACTCACAATAAGTTTACTCACACTCGCAAGATGTTTTGTTCAATTTTAAGTGCCCAAATTGAAATGTGAAGGCAATATTTTTGAATAGTTAATATCACCAAAATTCTTTTGATTCTCAAGATTGTCGTGAAGCGCGAGAGAAGCGCATACACATTTTAAATGATGTTCATTTTAAGTCCAAAAAGCAGTGATGAGTTCATTTTAAAAGCACCAAATGAGATGTGAAGTTTTCCTTGTTCAATTTTAAGTCCAAATCAAAATCTAGTAAGTGTCTAAGGTTCAATTTTATCCCAATTTAAAAAAGACAATCAATCGCTGATTAATTTTAAATCCAAAATTGAAAGGTGATTTGCTTTAAAATAGAAAAAAAGGGTAGTAAATGGAAGCTCTAAGATTTAAAACAAGCATTAAAAAATTCTTTTTTCAAGTTTTGATTTCAAAATCTCCAAGTCCACTTTGTTTGCCTCTGTTTTTCATTTGATGCAAAATCAACCTCCAATGTCAACCTCCGATGTCAACCTTAACCTTTTTCCTCGCCTTCCTATAAGAGAAAAAGACAAATCATGTGAATACCAAGTTGTTAAATTAAATTCATTTTTTTAAGCACCAACATCAAATAATAAAATGATTTTAAATGAGCATACTAATGATTTCAAACTAATGAAGCACTAATTAGAGTCCTGATTTGCAGATAGGTAATGTTAATCACTTAGGCTCCAAAATTCATGAATGAGCAATACCAATTAATGAGGCCACCTACAAAATGAATGACTTTAAGATATAAATACCAACTATGATTTTACTCTATTGTTGCCATCTTACCTTCTAACTTGATAACTATGACCTTGATCCCTATAGTCACGACGTACAAACTAGATTTGTAGGCCTACATCTCACATTTAATACTCCGTCCAAACCTCAATGAGTTTTCACAAAAGTCTTTTCCATGACATTTTCTTGTTTCACATGCCAACCAATAATCTTTGTTTCCCATAAGAACTCGTCATTAATAATGCTCTTATTGTTGCAAATTTAAAAACCGATTTAATGATTTTGCCTCTGGTTGACTCCTCATGATTTTATGAACAACAATTACTTGAGGGTGGCTCGAAAGAGATTTGAGTATCAACATTTTAAATGTCTCCCCAAGGCAATTAATGTTGTCGGCTGAGTACAGAGTTACCCATCCCTTTTGTCACGCATGTGGAGGAATGGGAGTCTGCGTTGGATAGGGGAGCTGTGAGAGGAAGTACGCGGACTGTTTCTCAGAATACCTCAAAAATAAATTAGCTTATGGCCTGCGCAACAAAGAATTTATCGACAAGTCATAAGAAAATACTATTGGCAGGTGTAAAGCCGAATCTGCTTGTGCCAAAATAGAAGCATAGATAGGGCGCGCGAGTTGAAGCTAGTGCGACTGGCAGGTGAATTATTAATGAGACTAGCAGGTGATGACTGGAGGTGCAGCATATTGACCAGCCTTTTATTGATCTAGCCAACATAATGTGTATAATAGATTTATCCTACTGCGAGCAGTCATGTATGGACCAGCAAACTAGTATTGGTCTGTCCTCATTTCAGTTTTCTTCTTTCACTTGTCCCTCTTATAATGATGCTACAATATAACAATACTCTCGGTTGGCTGATGGAATGTTAGGAAATTATTGGATGCTATAAAAGAGAAATGGGGATTTTGTCCTAATTGGTATTTCGAGGCAAGCAGCTCAAAGTCGTACGATATTTGCTGAGGAAGTCGTGACCATTCTTCACAACCTACCATAAACATGGTGTGTCACTCGCCCTTGAAACTTTCCACACATAAGTGAAAACTTCATATCACTATTTGCAGAGGCAACAAAAGTGGCCCTCGAATGACATCCACGATCACACAGAAAGGTGATTGAAATATTTGTGTCAGATAGTTCGAGTAATGCATGGATTACAAAAGGAGCATTTATATTTCAAGATGAAAACACGCCATCTAATATATAAAATATTGGAAATGAAGCATCCATCACATTATTTAAAATACAACTTGCAGTTGAAAACTCGATTTGAAGATGGTGTAATTCAAAGCCCATATTTTTGTCGATCAAACAAGAGGTTGATAAAATGCATCAAGTAACAGAGTTGTACACCTAAACAGTCCTTTATGATCAGCAAGTGTAGTGGGCTTAAGAGGTGAGCATTAAAGAAAGCAAAGAGAAAACATCTTTTTGTCTTCTAAGGCTGCGAGTTCTAGATCAATCTATTGTCATGAAATATGGCACTGAAACTTCAGCTCTACGCAGATTTGAAATTAGCAGGAATTGCACACACAGGATACTCAGAACAAAAGGAATAATATCAATATCCACAAATGACTACATCAAGTAATGGGGACTCAGATTGTGTCAGTCTTATGATAAAATTAGAATGAAGTACCCAAGCATCCTGTAGAAAAACTACAGATAACCAAAGCACTAAGGAAATGTAGATCCAAATTTGACTGAAGATATGTAGATGCCTAGAGTTAACATCATTCCAAGACACAAAATAAAAGTAAAAAACCAGTCAAAATTAGCTGAAACAGATCTAATGAAAGTAAAAGAAAACTTCGTGTGAATTACACCCATCTTTCTATTCCAGCCCTCCTTCTAGTGCCATTTTGTGGACATGAAAATCTGCAAATGAGACTTAAACAATTTCATGTTGTTAGCACAAAAGTTAGTTTAAATCAGCAAACTTAGACATCCTTATGAAATATTTAACCATGTTAAACAATGCAACTAATGAAAACAATACAAGTTAAACAAAAGCATATGCAAACATGATTAACCCTTATCTCATAGTGGATTAGTGCCACTTAGTTGTGTAGGAGGCAGCCCTTGTCCAATCCATGATAAGCAAGACTGCCAAGTTGATAGATGATAGACAATGAGATGCTCATAAACTCAAGTTGCCTATAGTGTAGATGCTTTCAAATGTGGATTATAGATGATAGATGATGAAGAGCAAGATTGATTCTCAAATGAAGAGAATGACCTTGCATGAAGTGTGTTGTTGTGTTGTTCTTGTTGAAAACCCTTGCTTTTATAGATTCAAGGTTGAGAGATTGAGTGAGTTTGGATGAATGTGGGATCATTCATAAGCCAATGACAAGATGACACTTGTCAAGGTGTGAGAGGGTGAGGAATGTGCAAGTCTTGGCTAATGTGCCAATTTCAAATTTGAATTCTGGATGAAATGACATGTTTAGGGGGGATGAAAGGTGCAATAAATGCCAAGTTTGACTTGTGCAAGAGATGTGTAAGAGCATTTAATGCTTTGTTGCAAGGGACAAGTCCTTTGGAGGGAAGATTCAAATTGATAGAATATTCCATCTTGATGCCCTTTTGAAAGTAATTAGAAGAATTAATAGATCAAATAAATGATTTATTGGTGTAAGTGGGTGGGTTAGTTGAGAGTTTAGATTTGACTCTAGTTGAATCAAAAGCTGGAGAATGGGTGATAATGATTAGAGGTTAATTAATTTAGATTAATTAACTTGGGGGATTTTAGGGATTTGATATTTGATTTAAATAAGTTTGATTTATCAAATCAAATAAGAAGAACTTAGGACTTAATGAAATAATTTGATTTATTTAATTAAGTCTGATGAACATTAAGGATTTAATCAATAAAATATTTTAATTGATTAATAGAAGAAATGAATGTTAATTAGAGCGGAATGCATGATGCATGATGTCAGTTTTGCATGTCTACAGTGTCAATAGAACCATGAGCAAAAATAGCTACATTTCTATCCCTCCAAATGATAAATATATCTCTAGTCTGAAAGCATGGCAAAGCTAGACAAATTTAGCAGGAAAATGAGCCCATTTCCTTTGAAAACATTGTTACAAGTGAAGGGCTTTGGTCTAAATGTTTTGAAGAGGTCATGAATCCAAGACCACACAACTTTTGCAGAAGCAGAAAATCAAAATAAATGTTTGATTATCTTTTCAACATAAGCAATATACTTTTTGAAGTAGACTCCAAATCACTTACACCCAAATATGGAGGCATTGGGTAATTCTGCCCTTTTTCTCTCCAATTATATATTCTTCTTTTTATTAAAGTCACAATGACCATAATATTGTTTCTAATGTCTTTTGTTCTTCTCTCTAACAGGTTGATATTCATCACCGAAGTCCGAGATGACAGTCGATAGGAATTCTATCGGTGTAACCCTTGCACCTAAGATTTAATTAACAAGACAACTACGAATATGCTACATAAGGTTGAGACCTATTTTGTTGAACCAATGCTTAATCTGTTATTAATTTTCTAAAGCTATCCTAATTTGAAGAGCAATCGCAGAGCTGATATATAAGAGAGGTTAAGGTAGAAAAGCAATGTATTTTATTGATAGGCAATTGTGTCAATGAAAAAGTATTTGAATGCTTTTTTTTGGTTTTTATGGTGTATTTCCTTGGTCACATTCTTTTTAAAACCAATTGCTCTTGAAAGGCACTAGGTCAATACAAAATCATCTATACTAAAGATCCCATTCATGAGGATAAAATCAATGAACTTATTAGCAAGATGAATTAGAGACTTGTTAACTCTATTTTGTTGGATCTTACATTTAGCATCTGGATTAGGTTTTTTTAGCCATTTGAAGTAACTAAACATGAAGAACAACTTCAAGCTCATATTTTGCTATCTATTGGCCAAGAGGTCATGTTATGTTAAAATATATGGATTGAAATAGGGCTCGTGAATGGTGCACTAGGTCAAGTAAAAGCAATTTTATACAATGAAGGTGAAAAACCACCTCAACTACCCTTGTTTGTTGTTGTTCATTTCAAACATTTCATTGGGCCACCTTGGGACCATAACAATCCAAATAATGTCCTAATAACCCCGCTAACCTGTGGGCTTTGCCATCAAATTCCACTTATATAATGTGTTATTTTAATAAGTTACATACATATTATTCTATTTCAACTAATATGTCTACACAAAATCAAATACGACAAATAATTGTTTGCATTCAATTTATTTCATTTGTCGCCTTTTTAGATTATGCAATCTATTCCCTATTTCAACAAATATGTCTACTCAAAATCAAATATAGTCCATGGTGGGTGGTTACCTGCATTCCCAAGGGGAATAGTGGCTTGCTCCATGCCTCAACTACTCTTAATTAACTTTGGACATAGGACAATTTACTTGAGTACCTTAATGCCTCTCAAATGAGGATACAATTATCACAATATGTAACAATTTCGATCTTCTATGTGAAATCCCTTAACTTGAATTGTGCTTTGTTCTATGTGGGTTGTGATCCCCATACATCAACAACATACACATTAAGTAAAAAAAATAGTATATACGTGGTCTGTCTTTATGGAAACAATCTAGATGTTGTTGATTCAATAATGGTAAAGGGGTTCATTTGGTATTAGTGACCAAGGTTCAAATCCACAACCTGCAAAAAGGTGACCCATAATTTACTTAGAACATGTTATGGAGGTTGTGCACTACTAAAATATGGGTAAGCCACATGGTGTAATGGAGTGCATTTTAAAGTATGTCATCTAGGTTCAACCCCACTCAAAAGTGTTGAACAATCTTTCCCCCACATTGCAATTAGACAACTCACAGCCCCTCACAAACCTTGAGCAAACACTGTTGAAGTATGAGTAAGTGAGATGGTGGCGTATTTAAAATGGGTTACATTCGCAGGGGTGCTATATAGGTGCAAAATGCAATTTACAGTTTGTGTTGTAATTTGGGAAAAATAATATATTAATATATGGGTAAATGAAGCTGTGCATTATTTATAGTGGGGTAGATTCTGAAATTTTCTATGTAGGTTCAAGCCCACACAATGGTAAGGCGGGCTATAGTTTCACCTCCACATCACTATGAGGCATTCCACAATCTGAGTACTGAGCTTTGAGGAAAAATGAATTTATTTTATATGAACAATGATAATGCAAGTAAGGTAACTTCATTTTCTATCTTCATATCACCATAACAATGGAAACTTTGTGTTGTGTTCAAATAGTATGTGAATTTGGTTGGTGGCAAGATTGAACTTTTTGGTTTATATGGAAGTTGTTTGAGGCTATCTGACATTGATTTGGAATGTGTATTTAGTACGCTTTCTCCTTCAATGACTTGGATTTGTGTGAAAAAGAGAATCTTTTGCATGGTCTTTTTGAGACCTAAACTCCTTGTACGAGTAATTAATAAGTTGTTCCTTACAATTTTTCATGCTTTCGTTCATCTAATCATATACTAACATGAAATGTTCAATGTGTCCATGGATTATTTAATTGTACTCTTAATTTATATAATTATAGTTAATTAAATTAAATTATTAAAAAGAAAATTAATTAGGTTAAATATTTGTGGAAGGTTAATTAAGATAGCGATATATATGAGAAGAAAAAGGGAGAGAGGTAATATATATATATAACTTGTATACACTCACAAACTCCCATCTCTATCTCTATCTTCCCCCCCTCTTTCTCTCCCTTTCCCTCTATACTTCTCTTTCTATTACTTGTCTTTGTCACCATATCTCTTTATATCTCCCTCTCTCCTCCCTTTTCTCTCTCCCCCCCTACACCCTTGCCGCGCGCACCCCCCGCCTCTCTCTCTCACTCCCTTCCTCCCTCCCTCTTTCTATCCCTATCTCTCCCTTTCTCTCTCTCTCCTTCCCTCTTTCTAACCCTATCTCTCCCTTTCTCTCTCTCTCTCTCTCCCTATTGCAAACATAACATGGGCATGTTCATAATGGAACCTAATTATCTTCTTAATTCAAAGGTTTTGTTTCAGTGATGTTTCAAACCCTATAAGTGGATGCGTAGTTGATTTGAAGCCATTGGTGTTCCATTGAGACCTTTGTTGCACAAAATCATTTTCTAAATGTCCTACCAAATGAACTCATGTATTGTACAAATGTTTGCAAAAAATAGAGCAAAAAAAACCCTAATTGACTTTCCACAACTCTTCGGCATACCCATTACATACCAAGGTGCAATTGCTAGTTTTAAAAAGTTAGAACACTATAATGTGATAATGTGATGATAAGAATATCCTTTACATTCTCTCCCCCCCCTCTCTCTATATATATCAGATACGAAATAATCTCCACAGTTTTTCTACAGGCATTTATGCGCAAAATCTTGTGCCAGAATACTGTACAAATGCTGGGCAATTAATAAACATGAAAACAAATTTATCATCTGTATCGTCAATTACTACAATTCTTTATTCCCTGTACATGCCTTCAAATTGGACAAAACGCGCCTTCGAAAAATAAACATAAAAAGCTTAAAATAAACAGACAAATAGGACAGAATCCGTCGAAAGAAGAAAACGTTATTTTAGCGACATGGCAGATTCAAAGACCTAATATAGTCTGATTCGCAGTCAGATATCAAATTAATTAAAATCCACTTCTATTTTTGCTCCCGAAACCCCTATATAAGTCTTGCTTTGAACCAGTACATACATCGCGCAGAAAGATCTAGAGCTCAAATAATACTACTTATTTGAGATTAAGAAGGTGAAGAGATCGAATCCTGTAATGGCTCCCATTGCTGCTGGTGATAAGATTCCAGACGGAGCCCTCTTCTACCTTAACGCAGAGGGCAATGTGAAGCAAGCCTCTGTTCACTCTCTGGCAGCTGGCAAAAAGGTCATTCTTTTCGGTGTTCCAGGCGCCTTCACTCCTACCTGCAGGAAGTTGCGTTTCTGGATTTTGGTTTTTTCTTCAAATTTTGGTGCATTATTGAATATTCAAGGTTTGTTTAGGGTTTTATGGTAGTAGTGGCGGTGGTTATATTATTGTGCAGAAGGGATCGCTAAATCTTTATTATTTTTGGTTATAAAATTTGGTTATTGCAGTCTGAAGTATGTTCTAGGGTTTATTGAGAACGCCACGGAGTTGAAGGCCAAGGGTGTGGAGGAGATAATTCTCATTAGTGGTATGTATGATTTTATTAGCAATATATGATAATCCCATGCTAATATATAGAAAATTCATCTAATACCTTTTTGTTTGTCTCAGTTAATGATCCATTTGTGATGAGAGAGTGGGCAATAACCTATCAAACCAACAGGCATGTCAGATTTCTTGCAGATTGTTCTGCAAAGTATACCCATGCATTGGGTGTGGAAATAGATTTGTCAGAAAAAGGGCTGGGAATCAGATCCCGAAGGTTTGCTCTTGTTTGTGATAATCTTGAAGTGAAAGTTGCAAATATTGAGGAAGGTGGGAATTTCGAGGTTAGAAGTGCTGAGGAAATTCTCAAAGTGCTAAACTAGTGCTGTGGATATGCATACAGCTGGTTGTTTTGAAGAATTTTGTAATAATGGTTCTAAGAAAAGAGTTTTTGTGGTGCTATGGAATAATCAAATGAAACGATATTATTGATATCTATGAAGAATTGGATTTTCTGTATTTTAAGTTTTCTGTGATAGGGAAGGGCTCTATAAAAATATATAATTTGGCATTTTAATGCTGGTTATTTTGTAGAACTTTGTGATCATTCTTATGGTATAAATAACAGGAATTTAACTATTTTGAATAATCTGTCTAAATGATTTAACTAAATTGAGTAATCTGTCTAGATGATTTCTGCCATTTAAATGATTTACTTCTGTTGAAAGATCTAATCCTTATGACATTCCATGAAGTTTTGGTTTCCATTGGAGGATCTAATTTTTATGACACTTCAACCCTAGTGAATGTTCATGTTCATGTTCATGTATATGGGAGCAAAACATGGTAATAATGCATGCAAACCAGCTCTTGTTTTCATTCAAAACAAACACTCGCCATTTAGTTTAGCTTTTGTCAGAAGTGGAATACAATTTTTTATTGATGATCACTATCCATGTCATTGTGTTTGTGAAGGTGGCGGCGTTACCATTTGATGGTTATTTCTGAAGTAAGCATTTTAAACATTATGATGGTCTTTTATTTTGTTAGTTTGGCGAATGGATATATAGACTTTATACTGGTTTGGTTAAGGAAATTAAGACCACATATTCGTTTGATTTGGTGGAAGGAATCAAGAGATAGTATGTATCATGAATATAAAATCATGTGGCTTAGTCCTTATGGTTTAATCATTTTACTGCCTGCTCAAAATCTCCCCTTTGCAATTGGGTCTGAACCTTAATGTACGAATGTGTCTGATCGTGATAGAGAGGGGAGCATAGAAACTGGTAGGCAGATAAACAATCTGTTTAGAGGGTGCTTGCTTGTTGGTGGCCTTGAGAAACTATGCTCTGTGGCCTTAAAATATTACACTTTCCTCTATATGTTGATACATGATTATTTGAGATGGTTATAATCTGTGAAACTGAACTATATAGTCAATTGCATGAAGCCATAAAATTTAATGCTATGCATGAAAATTGGCAGATTTTGTTTGACATTATTAAACAATAAAGTCAATGAAAGATATGTAGATATGTAGTTAAGTAATTTGTGAAACTGGACTATATTGTCAATTGCATGAAGCCATAGAATTTAATGCTATGCGTGAAAATTGGCAGATTTTGTTTGACATTATTAAACAATAAAGTGAATGAAAGATATGTAGAAATGTGGCATAGTTAAGTAAATGAAATATGTGTAGATATATTGGCATTTTTATTAATCTAATCAAGCAATAAAAGGCAAATTGGTTCCAGTGTAATTTGAGGAATAATTTAGTGTGGAAAAATAATTGCATTTTATTTAACATAACAATTTTATAAGTAAGGTAGTAAATTATTTGAAAGTAAATACAAATTTTCTATGATCTAAAAGAAAACATGAAAGCATTGAGTATCATGGTCATTTTATTTATTTACTTTTATGCGGTATATTATTAGTTATGATGCATTGACACTTTAATATATTGGTTAACAATGCATCTGTAAAACTCTTAATATAGGTTGAGCTAGTTCAAAGATAATATATAGCCAACTCATGTGTTGTTGTGAGGGTAGCAATGTTTCTAGATTGAGATGTTACTTTTCGTTTTGCATTTTTATAGGTGCACTTTCTTGAGATTTGGAAGTAAGATGATAATGGATAAAGATATAAATTTGACAATTGATCATGTCCACCAATCAAATTGTTCATAATAGTTATCCATTAGAAGTTTTTTTCCAAATATAATGCCTACCTTATTTTAGAAGTTCTTTAGATAAACTAAATACATTTAATTAAATAAAAAAATATTGCATACCCAAAATCTCTTTTTTCAATTGATATTATCTTCTTAAAATTATAATTATATTTTTGACAACTAATTATACTTTAATTACAATCACTCTATCATTCAATGGAATTAATTTAAATTGAGTAGACCATAATTCTAATTAGAAGCCTTTAATTATGAACAACTCTAAAGGGGCATGACCACACTAGGAGGACTAATCCATAGGCATGGATTTGTTAAGGGCATAAGAAAAGGTAGTTGATATGTACCATCTAAACATCAAATAGTATTAGATCCAATTATGGCTGCATCGATCAGAATCTAATAGATAAATAAAGAGAACAATTGACAATCACCAAATGAAATAGATGTAAAAACTCTAAGCCTTCCATTTTCAATTATTAATTTTAGCTCATTAATTAAAATCTAAGTTATATTTGATTAATTTATTATTCATGATATTCTAAATAGATTTTTTATTTTTATAATTTAAAAGTGAAGAAAGGAATATTTAAGCTAATGAAATATTAGTGTGTCATTTACTTTTAATTAATAGAATTTTCTTTAGAATCTAAAATATTTTAAAATTATAATTTATATACTACAATAAAATAATTAAGAGTAAAGAATATGTAAAAAATAAGTGAGAGAGAAGTGTAAGATATGTGAGAGATGGTTAAGAGAGACATAATCTTCTTCAATATTTAAACAATCATCTTAGCACTTGGGATGATCCTACAATACTAGTTTACAATTTTTGGGCGAATTGGACACTGAACTAATTTTTTTTAACTAAATCTTCACTTTTGGGCTTGTATAGCAGCTAAACCGTGAAAATTTGAAGATTATGAAAAGTAGTGATTTGTTGTGTTTTGTCTATAGATTCTAAATATAATTTTTTCAAAAAAATTGGAATCAGATTGCACTTTTTTTTCCATCTCCTTCAAAAACTAGTTTTTTTTTTTAAAACAACATTTATAAGGAGTGACGCTTGTCGTAAACAACATAATTTTATTTGTATGAAGGATAAAATTATAGTTTTCTCTAATTTAGATTTGTAACTATGATATATAGCACTTTCATTTGCTTTCATAGTGTTTTATTAAATATTTTTTCCTGAATCAAGTTTCAAAGTCAAACCAATTACAATTGAAACATAGGCAGAGTGTATACAACATAACATTTTTTTTATGTATCAAAATTCAATTTTTTTTTTAATAGATCAAGGACATCAATACCCAACCTGAACATATTTTTTTAAAAATTATTTTGATAATATGCTATTTTTCCACATGTGCAAAACAAAGAGCTTGATTTTCAGTGAAAAACTTATGTTTAATAAAACTAAAAAAACACATACATAATAAAACCAAAACATATTAAAATTATATTTGTTGGATAGCTCGTTTTGAGGACTACCATGATAAGTTCAAATAAATTTTAAATAAATTCATTTGATCCACCCAAAAGTAAATCAAAAGTGAGGTTTTATCAGCATTTTGATAGGTGTAAAGGAGACTCCGTTGTAGGTATGGTTTAAAACTAGCAGGGTTCTATCCAAGGGGTTTGATCTAAGGTGGTTTGATCAAACCCTCTTCAATTTAAATTCTTAAAATGGAAATTTTTAAGTCTTAAATCATTATATTTTCTAAAAATATGTGATTTCAGCAAAAATCAGAATCTCCCAGAAATTGCAAACCAGCTTTGTGGGATCACCCCTTGACAAAGTTTAGGAGTTGGAATTCTATCTTTTTCATTTGTTTTATATCCTTAAAAGTTGTATGTCAATAGAATGTATTTGTACATAATTGTGTTTGGTTTTGTGTAATATCATTTGTACAACCATGGTCTTGTCCATCTATTATGTCAATATTTTGTACAACTAATGATTGTGACAACATTTGTAGGTGACAACATTTGTGATCCTACAAAATTGTAAACATAGTAAAATATTCTATTTGGGATAAAAATGTGCCTTAGAAACATCTGTATACTTGCCTTAGTGAAAGCCTCTAATTTGATTTAATAGGACTAGATTGTATTTTCTTTGAGAAGGTGCAAAAGTGAATCTTCTGTGCAAGTAGAAAGTAGAGTAATGGAGATTTTACAATGAAAATATATAATAGCAATCTCACCTTTGTGTGTAATGGGTACACCAAAGAGGTGTGTTTGATCAATTATGAAAAATTTTGGTTTAATTTTTTGGTCAATTATTGTAGGATATGTACAAAATGGATTTTTTGAAATGGCTTTACAAACTTTCAAACAAATACAATTGGCAGGTGTAGAGAAAAATACCTTCGCTACTATCCTCTATGGTTGTGCCAAAATGGGCGCTTTGGAATAGGGTGTGGCCATCCATCAAAACATATTACTATTTACATTCATATATCAAAATAGTAATTTGCAGGCCTAATGGATGGAGTATATTGTAATCGATTTTTAAATATATACCTATTCTATATTTTTTTCTCTAAGAGATTGTGCATGAACTATGAAGAATTCAATTTGATGGCTAAGTCTATTTCGTTCTTCTATACTATTTTCCTCATTTTTAGGAATTATGTGGAAGCTTTGAAGCTAATAAAGAGTCAATCAACCAAGTATAACTGGGGTAATGATTATAGCAATTTTTGTTAGCCAAGAGAACTATCTAGTAGCTTGAATAAATGAATGCAACCATGCACTATCAAAATGAATGTTGATTAAATAATAAAATCTCTCTCACATAGTGTAAAAAGGAATGCAAGCAATAAAAATAAATATGTCTTAGACATTGTAATACTAACTGCCATTGAAAGTACTTTTCTACTTGTGCATTTCTTTTTTATGATTTATTCACCACTTCCAAAGTAAAATTTAAATACAACGCACGTGAAATAATTTATTAGTTAATCCCAAATTTTCTACAACTAGAAAAAATAAACCATTGTCAATGCTTCAACCATCTTGTAAGAGTCATTTACATTTATCAGTCGTCCATGGAGAAAATGAGCTTGTGAAGCTCAAATAAGGAGACACCTTCGATGTAATTATCTACTATTTAGTATTTTTATTGTTGCTTCTAATTTCTTGTGGGTACCCTTTATTTTCACTCATTTAGTTTACCCTTTAGTTATTAAACACTAAATGAATATTAATGACCTTTTGGGTTCTTGACTAAGATTGACCTGTTAAATGAATTGGAAAAAACATAGGTCAAAATAAGAAAAATATTTTTTGAAAAATACAACCAAGATCATGCATGATATTTTCTAGATGTTAGAGCCATCGGGTCAATAACATTGAGGGTAGCAGAAAAGTAGGCACTAAAAATAGAAAGGGGTTTTAAGCATGAAAAGGTTATTTTTGACATAGTGTAAGTTTTGGGATGGTTAGTATACCAAATACTTAAAATTAAGCTTGTTCATGCTCAATAAACAAAGCCATTATAAGTGAGTGTTAAATAAGAGGTAAAAGTGAAATTTAGAAACTCTTAATCACTATATTTTTATCACTTTAGTGAACACATGATTTAGGAGCATCTGGGTCCACAAAAAATATTGCATCGCTAAAATAATATTTCCTTTCATGTTCATTTTTGTTATTTTTGGTGTAGGTTTTAGCTTCAGAAGCATTTTGTGAAGTGCAGAAGGATAAAATATTTATTTTATCAAAACTTAGCTTCCCGTACAAAAATAAAGGCAACTAGGATGTCTAATGTGATTTTAAAAATTGTTATATTGCATAATTTAAAGGTTGAAGGTGTTCATTGGTCTATTAGAGAAATCATGTAAAGTAAAATTAATTAAAATTAACTAATTTAATTAATTCGCATGACTTGGGAAGTGTGCATAAGACAAGTGACATTTGTCATTCCATTCTTTCAATTTGGAAGCCTAAATTGAGGGAAAAACTAGAGATTTTTGGGAAAGCAATGAATGATTCTTCAATTTTTAATTTTGTGTGAATGAGCATGACTTGGTTTGTGATATTATTTAATTTTATAATAAATATATAACACCAAGGAATCAAATTTCCATGCCCACATATTTCTAGTGTTGAATTATTTCCATTACAATGTTAAAATGAATTTGACATTCTAGATTATGTCTTCCTTGTAGCAACCACTTAAGGTCATCTAGGATAAAAAGAATAATTTACCCCTACACCAAGGGTTTATTTATATATTGTTATGTTTTCAGGTGGCCCTTTCCCCTTCCTGGCCTCTACTAAGAAAAACACTCTGATGGTTAGAGACTTTGTTAAACCCAATGAAGGTTTCTCCTCTACCCCTGGCCCAAATTTTGACATCCTCCTCCTCTCAAAGAGTTACCAAGGCCAAGGGTAAATCCCCTTCCACTAAGGTCCCCACCTCGGGTTCTAAAAAGTGTGTTTCATTTATCAACCCCATAAAATTTTCCAGTTCTCATACTAACAATTTGGATGATGAATCCTAGAACCCAACCCTGGATGGCTCCCCCACTAGTTCCAATGTTCATGTTGAAACAAGTTTGATATCTCCAAATCCCCTTTGTCTCATAACCCTCCCAACCCCTCAATTTCTCCTACTCTTTGTGTTAATTTAGGTAATAGCCATGAAGAACCCCAATTGGATGATATTATTTGCACCAATTATGCCACCCTAAAAATTAAAATCAATGACCTAATCAGGGTCACACGAATGTTCAAAATGAAATTCTCAAATAGTTACTTGTCCAACTTATCACAACCAAGGATAAGATTCAACATTTGGAGGAGAGGGTGCTTAATCAAAATGAAAACTACTCGGTGAGGTGTTACATCCCAATTATGATGTTACTATTTACTACTACTATATAGGGTAAAAATGAATGTAATATGAATTTTGGAGATGAATAAAATATGCTTGTACCTTGTTATCAATAAGAATGTTATCACATCTGACGATTGTCTCATTTGATGTAACTGCTTCAATTAATGTTATATTACATGAAAGGTTATTGAATTGTAATTATTCTAACTTTGGAGATGTTTATGTATATTGCACATGTTATGAAAATTTGACTTCCATGAGCATGTGTTAGTGGATGCAGGTATGTGTTACATTCCTCCAAGCAAAGGGGAAGTATCACTTGAGAGAGGATCTTGGTTAGGTAACCAGTAAAAGTAAACTATCTGAGCATATACACACACCACATTACAGTGATTGAATTGATTCAGTTTGTGGGTTTTAGGTAAGTCAAACATAGCTTATACATTTACATTAGGAGTCTTGTTTTACTTCTCCATTCATTTATGAGTGATGTTTATCTATTTGATTTTTTGATATCTTTCTTTTGCTATTACGATCATATGGGTAAGTGGGATATAGGTGGAAGTATGTTTATATGTATGCACATGTGTGTCAATGGGTTCTAATGACACATATATGTATATGTATAGATATACCACACATACACACTTATTAATATGATGGTAACATGAATAGTTATAAGTGAATCGGGTGTGAACATATATATACGTATAGTATATACACGTATCCATATAAAATATGTATATCGATACAAGCATACATTGGAAAATGGACATGCTAATATGAATGCATCGATATGATATACCTATATATACGTATACATAGAGGTGTATACATTTATATATATATATTCATACATCATGTATAATGTGTTTATTATTAACTATTTTTCGTCTAATTAAGAATATCTATTATGTAAGTGTATCTATATTATGTAATTAGAATTCAACTATTTCTTATTCAATAAGAAGTCGATTTATAAAGACTATGTTGGAAGAATGAAGAAGATCATATCCCTTGTTAATAGTTTTTTTGGCATTGATGTCACCATGATATATGAGTTGCAACTGAGTAATTTCAATCTAGTATCTTGAACCAGTAATACAGGACCAGCCTCTGGTATTTTTCTCTAGAATCCTCTCCAGTAAATAGCTACTACAATTTTTGGGAAATGCTCTATGACTAAGAAATGCATACATGAGCAGGAATTCATAAGCAGAGTTGTTAGTGGTCATCTTTGGTATAATTTTTGTTGTATACAATTTTTGTATTAGGTCTACTGCTAGCGGACCTATCATATAGTAGAAGTTGTAATGGATTAAATTTTGTTTGTATAATCCATGTTGACAACTATAGTTTGCCACATGTTTGAAATGTTGCTAAGAAGTTTGTCAAGCCAACATAATTGTTATCCTTGACAATCAGATATATATATAAGATATTTTTGTAGAGGTGAAGTGTGGTATGTGTATTAGATTGAGAGAATATTACCATACAACATATGGGAGAAAAAAAGGTGAAGTGTAATGTGTTGGAATGTGAATTCATCTGAATTAAAAATGAACTAACTATGCACTTAAGGTGTACTTCTATCAGTTAAATTCTAGCAGTTACCCATTTTTGTAGGTAGTGAGCCTCCCATTTTGGATAGTGAGTCCTAGCAGTGAGCTACCCTTTTGTAATATCTTATAACCGGTTATACTATATTGTGAGTTAATCCTCGCTATGGTTTTTCCCACTCTGGGTTTTCCATGTAAAAATTTGAATGTCTCTTGTGTTTTGTGTTTCAAGTTCTATTGATGGCTATGCTTATCTTTATTATCATATGATTTGTTTTGATTAGATGGTATTTTTTCAATAAGTTTAAGAATATACTACTTCACCTCCCCTCTTGGTATATTGGATATTTAACAATTGGTATCAGAGCAAGGTTCCTCTAGAGAAGTCTAACAACTTCAGGGAGATATTGAAGATTGAACAAATGGAAGATAATGCAAAACTCCAAAATTCTCTTGATGATCTTGACAAAGCTGAAAAATAAGAATAAAGATTTGAAAGAAATCTTGATGAGGAAAATGAATGTCTTTGAAAATTAAAGGAACAATTCAAGAAATTCAAAGAGAGACATAGAGAATTCAATGACCAATTGAAACAAGAAAATGAAGACATTACTAGATAGAAGCTACAAGTAGAAGAAAGTAAGAGGATTAAAGAATGCTTCACTACAAAGATAAAAATAAAGTTAGATGAATGTTCTAGACTTGATCAAGAAGCTGTAAATTTGAGAGTGGAACTAGAAAAGGTAAAAGTATGTGAGGACAAAACTTCAAAACAAGCTCCATGACGCTTGATGAATTGATTGCTAGAAATAAATCCTCTAAAGACAAAGGAGGATTGGGATTAGAAACAATTGAAAGCTCTAAAGCAATAAAAAATCAAAAGACTCGAGATAAAGGAAAATGGTGTAGACACAAGAGGAGGGTCCTCAAGGAGAACAATCTGGACCGTGCAACAAGAGTAACACAATAGAAGAAACATAGAATATGGAGGAAAATGCAGTTATAGACTTTATTATTATCAAAAATCTCAATTACATATGGTCATCCACATCTGGGATTATAGATTCAGCTCACCGCCATGATTACAACATGCTCATAATACAATGCTCTTGCATGCGAGCAAAAATTCTATAGATCAAACTTAATGTACAACCTAATCTACTTGATCTTGATTCTCTACTATTTTGATGATTCCTTACAAGATTTATATCACATCTACGGGTCGAGAAACATCCGCATTGATGGGGTATGTGCAGGATCATCATGGAAAAAACAAGCCCTTAAGTGGCAAAAAATTCAAAAAAATCAGAGTTAGGCAACTTGACATAAGATTTTGAATAAGTTATCTATATTATTTAAAAAATATGTAAGAGTAGAATTTGTAGAAAATTCAATTGAGTTTATGAATTACCAGGTTTATTTACAAAAAATAAAATCTATTTAGTGAAAATTTGAAATTTCAATACAATAGTTCTTAAATTTCAGGGAAAAAATAAGAAGTAGGTGTCTATCTTACCACCCTAACCACATTAAAATGATATATTTTTTTTATAAAATTTTAGATATAGGTAGATGACTCATATCACGATGTGATGCATATTGTTTTGTAATTTTTTTACAAGTAAATAATTTTTTATAATTTTTTATGACAAATTTTAAAAAATATAAAGACTTGTATGTCTGACCACCTTAACTTGGTTAAAAATTCATGAAGTTCATTTTTTTATTTTTTTATCTTATAGTATGCAAAGCATAGAATGTGACACATGTTTTGGATTCAAAAAATATGATACCATTTGAAAGCTATCGATTTTTTTCAATCAACATAAAAATTAGGACTTTAGTCATAATTCAAGGGAAAATGAATAATAATTACTTATTAAATTCAAAGTAAAGCATAATTTATATTGGTGGAAAACTGAGAATCTCTTTTAAAATCCTTTGTTTTCATCAATTTTGGGTTAAAGAAAAGTCGTCAGCCACATACCCATCATATTGCCACTTTTTGGCCCATCATGATTCTGCACATACCCATTGGCCAAGGATCTTTACAATATCCAAAAAGGAAAATGTAACACGTTCAAGAACAAATCAGTCTCAAATATGAAATTCTTCTATGGTAAATGTGTATGATGAAGTGTGGACCTAAAGATAAGGTCAATGACACTCCAAGGAAAAAAACTAAATACACCATGAGGATCTACAAGCGTCAGACGAGATCTACGATTGATCCAGCTAGTTGTTAGGGTTTAAAATTATTCTGAGGGCTAGTCAAAAAACTGTCACTCAATCTGAAAGCGATAACTTGTCAGAAAAAGATCCAATCATGTTGAAAACTTGGAATAAGACAATTGAACACATCCATAATGAAACCTCGGGTACGCAAGATCTGGCAAGAAAACATGAAGAAACACTGGATCGACCAACTGAACTGGAAAAGAACTGAACAAGAACAAAAGTTGAATGCATAATATTTTTGGTTGATGCAAGATTGCCAAAAACCAAGGATGCTCTTGCATCAAACATATGGAGTTAATGAAAAGTGAGTCCCTCATTTTGTTGGGGCTAAAATAAAATCAATATGGTCTACCTCAGCTTGAGAAATCCAAGAAGAATCCTCCACTGGTGTACCCTTCCATTTCACAAGATATTCTTTTTACTGTCTTCCATGCGTCTTTCTTCCATCTCGAACATCCAAAATCTCTTCTATCCCATCTGATTGTTGTTTAGGAAGTTGTTCTTCAAAATTTTCTCTACTATCTTCACTGAATTCTACTTCATGGTACTGATGAAGATCTGCAATATTGAATATAGGTGAAATACCCATGTCATCTGGTAACTCTACTTCATATGCATTCCTTGAATCAAATCTCCTCAAAATAATATAGGGTCCAAACTTCTTCATCTTGAGCTTACTGTATGTGCGAACTGGAAATATTTCCTTCCTCAAATACACCATCACTTCTTCACCAACTTCAAATTCCTTATGTCTCCTCTTCTCATCTGCCTTCTCCTTATACTTCTGGGTCATATCTTCCAATTGTTGCTTCACAAGTGAATATGCACTTTCTTCATATATTCTGCAAATTCCTCTACTTTTGCACTTCTTTTATCTTCCTTATTGATGTTTTTTAATTCTGATATACCTCTAGGATGAAATCCAGTTACAATCTCAAAAGGTGTTTTTCCAATACTCTTGTTCACTAAATTATTGTAGGCAAACTCTACTTGCGTAAGGGCTAAATCCCAACTTCCTATATTCTCTCCAACCAAACATCTCATCAAATTTTTGAAACTCCTATTCACTACCTTTGTTTTTTCATTTGTCTATGGGTGAAAAGTAGAACTGAACTTCAAATCTATCTTCAACTTCTTCCAAAGTGTCCTCCAAAAGTAACCAACAAATTTTGTATCTCTGTCTGAAACAATTCTCTTAGATAATCCATGCAATCTGACCACTTCTCTGTAAACAAGTCTGCTACATGTACTACATTTGTTGTCTTCCTACAAGGTATGAAATGTGACATCTTTGAAAATATATCAACCACCACAAATACTAAATCATTACCTCTTTGTGTTCTGGGTAAACCAAGTATGAAATCCATGTTGATACCCTCCCAAGGTCTTTCTGTTACTATCAAAGGTTTATACAATCCAACATTCTAACTACCTCCTTTTGCAGCTTGGAAAAATATGAAACTCTATACAAATTTCCTAACATCCTTATGAATCTACAACCAAAAGTAATTCCCACTCACCAATGCTATTGTCTTATCAATTCCAAAGTTTCCTGCCAATCCTCCACTATGTTTTTTTTTATCAAGTTATCCCTCATTGAACTCTGGGGTATACACAACTGTTTTCCTCGAAACAACATATCCTCTTGAATAAAATAATCCAACCACTAACTCATATCCTCCAAGACTAGTTCTTTATATGCTTTCCAAGGTTCTGCAAAATATGGGCCTTCCTTATACAAGTTCTTCCATTCTTCAAATCCTATTACTTCTACTCTCATTTGTGCTAGCAGATTCCTTCTTTTACTCGAGGCATTAGGAACTCTATTTGACTTTCCACTCTTATGCTTCAAAATAAATTATAACTCTGCAAGAACTCTACCCATCTCATGTATTTCTAATTCAAATTTTCTTGACCATTCAAATAATGAAAAGCTTGATCATCCATATACAACACAAACTCCTTAGCTAACAAGTAATGCCTCCACTTCTTCAAAGCTTGAACTATGGAATAGAACTCCTGATCATACACTAAATATATCTTCTCCTAACATCATTCAACTTCTCACTGAAATAAGCTAGTGGTATTCCTTGACTCAATACTACTCCAATTGCATTTTCACTTGCATCACAATCTACTTGGAATACTTTGTTAAAATCTAGTAAAGCCAACACAGGCTGCTCAGTCACCTTCTACTTCAATAACTCAATACTTTTGTCTACTCCAACTTTCCATCTAAAATCCTTCCTATCTTCTCTCATTGTTTATTTCATATGGCTGCAAATAGAACTAAAATTCCTAATGAACTTTTAGTTATCCATGAAATAATCATACCTCTCCAATGCTTTGAGGTGTAGACCATTTGAAAATAGATCTTACCTTCTCAGGGTCCATCTTTAATCCACCCACTGATATCACAAATCCTAAATATACCAACTCTTCATTCATGAAACTACACTTCTTAATGTTTATTAGTAATTGCTCTTCTCTCAACCTCTACAAAACTTGTCTTATGTGCAACAAATGTTCTTCTCTAGTCTTATTGAAAATCAAGATGTCATCCAAATAGACAATTACAAACTTACCCAAGAATTTCTTCAATACCTCATTCATTAACCTCATGAAAGTAATCAATGCATTTTTCAGTCCAAAAGGCATCACCAACCAGTCATACAATCCTTCATTTGTCTTGAATATTGTTTCCCACTCATCTCCTTCTCTGATTTTGATATGATGATATCCACTTTTCAAGTCTATCTTTGTAAAGTACTTATCTCCACTCAAAAAATCCATAGTGTCATCCATCTGAGGCAAAGGAAATCTATACTTCACTATGATCTTGTTTATGGATATAGAGTCTATACACATCCTCCATTCTCCATCCTTCTTAGGTGCTAATATAGCAAGTACTGCACAAGGACTCAATCTCTCTCTGATCAAACCTTTTCTTAACAACTCTTGCACTTTTATATTCAATTCTTCATTCTCTTTCGGTGTCATTTGGTGTACTGCTTTGTTAGGAAAACTAACTCCATGAATCAAATCCATGAAATGAAAAATACTCCTCACAAGTGGCAATCCATCAGGTACATTGTCTAAAATGATAGCTTTATAGTCTATCAACAATTCTTTTATCTCCTAAGATTGTTCTTCTACGGGCTTCAAATCTTCAATTTTCTTAAGTACTAGGGCATAGCACATGTTCTCATGTCTCAGTCCATCCAGGAATATCCTCCCATCAACTAAAAAAATTCTAGCACTCGTACAAACCTTAGTTCTAGGGACATCTTCCAAGGGCAACAAAAATTGTTTCATTCTGTTAGCAACAATAGTATATATGTTCTTCTTTCCACCATGAATAGCTTGTGTCATACTGACAAGGCCTTCCCAATAAAATATGGCATACATCCATAGGCATAATATCAGACAAAACTTCATCGTGGTGATTTCCTATCTTCAATTTCACTAAACATTGTTCACTTATCAGAATCTTGTGTTCATCTTGAATGCATGTTGTCTAATAGTGCTCTGGGTGTTGCAATATTTCTAGCTTCAACTTGGTCACCATTTCTTCAAAAGCCAAGTTCTATGAACTTCCACTATCTATGATCACTTTTCAACATTTACTAGCTACCTTGCATCTAGTCTTAAACAAATTATTTCTTTGCAATGGTTCCTGATCCATCTCACTTTGACATAATACTATTTTCTTCACAAACACTTCTCCTTCTTCCGATTTTTTAGGTGATCCATCATGATATTTTTTAGAAAAGGTTTCTCTCCTATTATTCTTTGTTATTTTACTTGTTTCTCCCTAGTTACGTTCAAATGCTCTATGTCCTTCTCCACCACAATTGTAACAAGTTCCTTCGAATGCTCTTTTTTGTTGTCCTTTGTCACCTTTTATGTATCCTTCATTCCTATAACCACCATATCCTCATCTTCTAAAAGATTTTCCATCATCTCTATGATATGAACTATCATTATTACTAACCTCCTTATCTTTATTTTGATCTCAAAAAGGTCCTCTTCCTCCTCCAGTAAATATTCTTCCTCTTTGAAATCTTCCACCTCTTCCTCTCTATCTTTGCTCATGTCTTTTGTTCAGCTTCTCTTCTGCTTTTAGGGAACACTAATATGCCTCTTCTACACTCAATAGCTTAATCAAATTGATCTCATCTTGAAAATGGATGACCTCAAACCATTCATATATCTAGCTACTTGTTTGGTCTCATCTTCTGAATGTCCAGATTTGATGTTGTACTTGTAGAACTCCTCAGTATACTTTGTCACACTTGATTTATTTTGTTTTAGATTCTCAAATTTTCAAAACAAACTAATCTAACAGTTTGTAGGCATCAACTTTGTCTTCAACTTATTCACCATTTGATCCCATGATCTTATACTCTCCTTTCCTTTTCTTTGCCTATATGTCTACAAATCTTCCCAGCAAAGGGATGCATGTCCTTTCAAATTTTCACAAGAAAAATTTGCCTTCTTATCTTTTGTGGTTCCTTCAAAATAAAAGTACTTTTCCATCTCTATTATTCAATCAAGTAATTCATCTAAATCCAATTTACCATTATAATCTAGTGGTTTGGTGTTAAGTCTAATTAGGGTTCTTGTGAACCTCTCTTCCCCTTGATCAAAACTAGGTTGATCTTCTCTTGAAAATTATTCTTGTTCTTCCACTTCTTCATCACTTACATCATCAACTAGTTGACCTCTCCTCTGGGTTGTTTCAACTACTTCTAATCTGGTAGAAATTCCTCTCAACATTTTCATCATTGGTGGGTTTACATTTTCACGCACTCCATTTTCTCTACCATTTATTCTTCCTATCATCCTTGTACAAATCCTCTGCAGCTATAGGTTGGATCCTTAATCCGCCACCCCACAAAAAATCCTCAACAAGACTACATAGAATTTGACGATCTCGCAAGGAATGAATCTCACTCTGATACCAATATGGTGCAGACACAGGAGGAGGGTCCTCAAGGAGAAAAATCCAGACCATGCAACAAGAGTAACACAATAAAAGAAACATAGAATATTGAGGCAAATGCAGTTAGAGACATTATTATTATCATAAATCTAAATTAGATATGGTCGGCCACATCCGGGCTTATAGATTTGACTCACTAGCCTGATTACAACATGCTCAAAATATAGTACTCTTACATGCGAGCAAAAATTCTATAGATCAAACTTTATGTACAACCTAATCTACTTGATCTTGATTCGCTACTATTATGATGATTCATTACAGGCTTTATATCACATCTGTGGGTCGAGAAACATCTGCATCGGCCAAAGATCTTTGAAATCTCCAACAAAGAAAATGCAACATGTGCAAGAACAGGTCAGACTCAGATCTAAAATTCTTCCATGGTAAATGTGTATGATGAAGTGTGAACCTAAACATAAGGTCAGCAAAACTCCAAGGAATGGATCTAAAAACACCGTGAGGATCCACAAGTGTCGAGTGAGATCCGCTACCGATCCAACTAGCTGTTAGGTTTTGAAATTATTCTGGAGACCAGTCCCAAAACTATCACTCAATTTGAAAGTGATAACTTGTCAGAAAAAATCCAATCCAGCTACAAACTTGGAATAACACAATTGAACACATCCACAATGAAACCTCGGGTACACAAGATCTGAAGAGAAAATATGAATAAACACCATATCTACCAACTAAACTGGAAAAGAACTGAACAAGAACAAAAATTGAATGTAGAATATTTTTGGTTGATGCAAGATAGCCAAGAACCAAGGATTCTCCTGCATTAGAAATCATAAAAGGAATCCAGGAAGAAAACCACCTGACAGACAGCCAAATGCACAAAGGTACCCATCTTTCAATGGCACTTGTTTTTTCTATAACAAGTTTTTTGCATAAGGAAACTGAATGTAGAAGCAAGATGAATCATTTTTTCTGGTTCTTTCTCCGAACAATGCTCTATGTTTGTAATAATTTTGGACATAGAGCTAGTGAATGCAAAACTTAGATAATGAACTAGTTTAATGGAGCAAGGGTGAATCAATCCTTTACTGGTTACTGCTACAACTGCAATAAATGTGGGCATAATGCAAATTAATGCAGAATATGGTTTAGTGGAAGTCAATTAAGCCAAAGAAATTCTATCTATTATAATTGTAATAAATTAGGACATATTTCAAAGGTATGCAAAAGCAAAAAGGGAAAACAGTTTGTTCTGGAAAATAAGAATGAACCTGAGAAGAAGGTTGACAAAGAAGATGTTCAGCAAAAAATGAGTAAGATATGGAAAAATAAATAAGATTCAGGGACTGTTGATACATCTGTACCAAGTCATCTAATGTAGATGATTCCTCTGGTAATTAGACCTAACATGGTAATAGGGGGAGCTTTAGAAAAAAATCCTTAAAACCCCCTAATTACAAGTATGTCAGATCCATGACATGAAGTAACTTTATAAATAATCAATATGTAGAGGTTTTGGAAAAGAAACCGGAAGAAAAGAAGCTTGTATGCTTGTTTTTGGAGAATATTAGGGTTTTACAACACAGTTGAGGAAATCTAGCATCTTTTTTGAATTCCAAGTGCATTAAATGTGAATTAGGGCATCACATTAATCTATAAATAAAAATTATGAAGGAATTTTCATCATTTGTTCATTTTAAAGAAGTAGAGAATGAATTGAAGTGATTTAAAGTGAATTGAGGTGCAATTGGTGCAAACCCTAGTTTCGGCTATTTGCGAAGAAAAAGGTATTTTTAAATTTTGTGCTTCTATGAGCTTGTGGAAATTCTTTCTTGAATACTTTTAAGTGTTAAGAATATAGAAAATGGAAACTCATGTAGTTGTACAAACAATAGAAATAACTAGGCCCTCCTACAAAAAATATTCGATGAAGGTCTTCAAAGATGACCCATTGAGTTCTTTCTCTTTGATTCCTCATGATGTCATTCCTACAAAGGATACAAGGATGTACATTAGGGTTAAATCAAAAGAATTCAATCATATCAAACTGATTGATATATGGATGAATGAATTCATTGATGATAAATTATGGGTAAAACTTGAATACTCAAATCTTATGACAATGAATTTGGACTGTTGGAACAATTTTCCAAACTTTAGCTCTATAGTAGATGACCTGTATGTAAATTTGGTTCTTATTAGAATGCATGATTAGTTCTTATGGACTCATGAACTGCACTTGATAAAAAAGGAAGCAATTAAATTCATCATCAGAATTTGCGACACCGGATTAGTACTTGTGTTATAGGTAATGAAAAATGAAGCACTATCAAAACTCATCGGTGCTACCTATGAAAAAAGGGCTCTAGCAACAAAACTAATTAAAAATCCAATCGTGAAGTATGCATCCATGATGATTGGCCACAAAATATAATTCACCAATAGAGAAAACTTTGTGTTTGTCACAACTATCTATATTAGCTATGATATATTTGTAAATGGTATGAATTATGATCTATGTGAGCTTATCAGGAAATAGCTATTTGATAACCTGAGGATGTCAAAGGAAAAGAAATGCCCATTTAATTTTAGTTCTCTAATTGTATGTATGTTATTCTACTTTTCGAGAATGCTTCCGAGAAAAACTGGAACTATGTGTTGGGATCCATCCTGACCTATTTCCCATCAGATCTTTGAGCACATAACTAATTTGGGTGATGTAAAAAATGTAGAAAATTCCTTGTCAGTATTATTTTATGTTTTCAAGAAGAATATGAATTATAGAGATAGAATTTTGAGAAATATTGTGGAGAAATACAAAAATGAGATTATATTTCATGTATCTTCTAATGAGTGTATGATAGTAGCAGTTGAACCCTAGACCATTTGGATTTAGCCTCTGGGTTATGAAGTCTCAGAAGATGATGATGAATGATATGTGCAACTCTTGTTGAAGAGTCCTAAAGATCCAAATGAACCCTAGTTTGTTACTTATGTATAAAAATCCAAGGAAGTTTTCTTGGAGAAAAAAAAAGCTAAAAGTAAGAAAAATGTGGAGAAAATTCTCAAGCAATGTTTCACACTTGAATAGTTAGCTCGAGCAAGAGTTGTTCAAGGAGAGAATTTTGTAGAACTACCTATTGAAAGGAGACCCGGTAGGACCCCTCCTTCCATACCAAATTTTGGACCAACTACAATGAAGTTTGTGCCCAGTACAACTGATAAAGGCAAAGGCTCGACTCCTTCCAGACCTACTACCAGATCAGCAAAAAGGAAAGGTGTTCCTCCGATAGCCCCTATCAAATGAAGAAAAGAAAAGGCTACTAGAAAAAATAATATGATTATTACAGATGATCAGAAGGAAGAGGAAGAAGACCCTATTGCAAAATTGATAAGAAAGAGAAGGGCGGTTGCTTCCTTCGATGAAGGTGTATCACAAGAAACTAGCATTGGCTCGAGAAAAGTTCAATATGTGTCATCTTTAGACGATGTTGATGAAAAATATGATCATGATGCAAAGAAGGAAAAAATTATAGAAGAAGTTCCACTGGACCAGGAAGAGAAAAAAACCTCTTTGATAAGGCTTGGTTCCCCTCTTAAACTGGATTTTTTGGTGAATAATTTGGTGAATCAAGATGATATGGTGAATTCTACTGCAAAAGTGTGTAATTTAGTAGGAGAAGAGGATAAATAAATAATAACTCTGACCATTATCAAATATGTCATTATTTTGGAAGCCAAATGGGATAATATTAGGTGTGATTTTCCTAGAAAAATTTGGGAAATATTGATGAAAAGGAGAGTAGAGGCAGTAGATCTAGAGGATAAAATAAGAAACAAATCATATAAATAAATTGCACCCTCTCTGTCTCCGGATAATTTAGAATCTTTGAAGAAGATTTGTGCTAAAATTTTCAGAGAGAAAAGAAGGGTTAATACCTTGATGACAAAATAAAAGAAAGAATAAGGAGGGAAACAATAAGCACTATTAGAGACACTGCATAAAATTATGGCATGATTAATGCATCTGGTTTGGCCTCTGAGCCTAGAAAATAAACTTCTACAAAAGTTGTGGAAGAACCTCCTTCCAGTGTTGCTAATTTTTCCAATGAAATCCAAAAAATGAAAAACTTGTTGGAAAAAATGTTGAAGCAAAAGTTTATGTTGCTATCCCTTTGGTACACCCCAGTGAAGGAGATAAAGATAAGGAAGAAAAAGAGAAAAGGGATGAAGAAAAAGAATGAGATAAAATTGAAGAAGATAAGGTAGAAGAAGAAAAACTAGAAGAAAAGGAAATGGAATAGAAGAATGAAGAAGATTAAAATGCATAAAAGGATAATGCAGAGGAAGAAAAAGAAGAGAATGAAGTAGAATAAAAATATATGGGATCTGTTGATATTGCTAGAAAGAATGAAGAAGTATCCCAACAAGTTGTAGAATCACAGAACCTCGCTAGAGAATTCTCCTTCGATTATGATGTTCTGAAGGGACTTTTGTCAAAGAATATTAGATTCCAGCCAGTAATTCCTCTGAAACTCCTAAAAATTCCAATGAATGAAGGTTATGCAGACCTAAACAATATTTATTTGGTACATAAATTGGTGTTAGGTGATGTATTTCATGCATCCGGTAGTAGAGAAATCTTAGAAATGCATCAGAAAGGGATTGATCTTATTGAAGATTCTATTAAGGCCCTGTAGGATGTTACTCTAGATACATATATTGATACATATCTCTTTGATTGAGAACTTGAAGCTTCTATTGGACTCCTTCAAGGAGCATGCTACAAGACTTATTGAGAAAAAAAAACAAGATGCAAAGGAGAATTTGAATGAGAAAAGGTTGTTGATCCTTCATGAAAAATGTTCCTCGACACATGCCAATGTAGAAAAGAGCCTTGAAGCTGTGAAGACTTGTGAAGCTGAAGCTAATTTTGTGTTTACATACTATATAAGGTGGCCTAATTCCACTCAAAGCATAAAAGATCTCATGGACTCCATTGAATCCTAGTTTACCATTGTCTCTAGCACCTATAATGCATCAATGGACAAAGATAGATCAACTTGGAATTCTATTTCTATGCACAAAGAAAAAAAAATTATGTTACAGAAGCAGAAGGAAGAGATAATCTAAAAATTCGGCTTTCTTGGTGATAACGTGAGAATGGAGTATGCTATGGTAGCCAATGATTTGGCAAATGTTGAAAATTTGGACAAGATCAATCTATCTCCAGATACTCTAGATGAAGCTGAAGAAAAATTTATTGCTTTGGAATATTTGAACAAGGTACTGGTATATGCTAAAAAGAGTTGGGAGGATGGGAAAATGACCTAGCAAGGCATTCTACAAGAACTATAAAATGCTCCCTCCTCTGAGTAAAATATTTTTCTATTTTTAAACTGCATGAGATAACTCCTCAAGGGGAGTTCAGAAGTTTGATTCCATGTGTTTTAACATTTCAAACCATGTGTACATATCTTTCATATTTTTCTATTATTCAACCTTTGTCCTTGATGTCAAAGGGGGAGAAGAGGAATGAGAAATATAGTATATTTTGTATAGTTTTTTGTTGGCACATGTTTCCATCAGTGACAAAGGGGGAGATTGTTGGAAGAATGAATAAGATCATATCCCTTGTTAACAATTTTATTGTAATTGATGTCACCATGATATATGAGTTGCAACTAAGTCATGTGTCAATCTAGTATCCTGAACTAGTAATATAGAACCAGCCTTAGGTATTTTTCTCTAGAATCCTCTCCAAAAAATAGTTTCTACTTTAGTTTTTGGGAAATGGTATGTGACTAAAAAATGCATACATGAATAGGAACTCATAAGCATAGTTGTTCATGGCCATCTTTGGTATCATTTTTGTTGTATAAATTTTTTTTTTTAGGTCTACTACTGGCTGACCTATCATTCACTAGAAGTTGTAATGGAGTAAATTTTGTTTGTATAATCCATGCCGACAACTATAACATTCCACATGTTTGAAATTTTTCTAAGAAGTTTGTCAAGTCAACCTGATTGTTATCCTTGACAATCATAAAAATATATATATATAAGATTTTTTTGTAGAGTTGAACTGTGGTATGTGTATTGGATTGAGTGAATATTAGCAAACTACATGTGGGATAAAAAAATTTGAAGTGTAATCTGCTAGCATGTGAATTCATCTGAATTACAAAGGAACTGAATCTGCACTTGAGGTGTACTTCTATCAGTTCAATTTTGGCGGTTAGCCATTTTTCTTACTTCATTTTTTTAGGTAGTGAGCCTCCCATTTTGGACAATGAGTCCTAGAAGTGAGCCACCCTTTTGTAATATCTTATAACGAGTTATACTATATTATGAGTTAATCCTCACCATGTGTTTTCCCACTCTGGGATTTCCACATAAAAATTCTAGTGTCTCTTGTGTTTTGTGTCTCATGTTTTGTTGATGATTTTTCTTATCTTAATTATCATATGCTTTTGGTTTATTGGATGGTATTTTTTTAATAAGTTTAAGAATATACTAATTCACCCCCCTCTCACTATATTGTATATTTAATAGACTATTTTTGATGTTAAATATCCATGCCAATTAAGGTCGATGATAGTCATCAAACTGGAATTTGATTTGGAAATATACAAGGTAGTGTATATAAGTCATGTATCACTTGTCAAGACATGTATATGGAAACGTATCAATCTATTTTAATCTATAAAATTTTACTTGGTTGACTTATTGGAAGAGAGATACATGGACTTAGTCTAGCATCTTAATTGGCTTAAGTAAACTCATCCTTTTTTCCAGTCGATTCTTGTTAAGTGCTCCATAAATAAGATTGACTATTTCAGTTTTTTTGACACAGTGCCAACTTGGTTATGGTAAAAAGGTTTTGGTGCCACCTCTTATCGAATTTTCCTATAGATGTCATTGTTGGAGAAGAATTTGAATTCTCCATGTTCTATTTGAAATGGTCTTTGAATTGTTCTTAATGAGGAAGTCAATATGTTGAAGGTTTTTTCCAAGTTTGAGCTCAACTCATCACCTCCTTATTATTGATTTACTTTTCATAAAAATTATGCCATTGTTCATAACTAAGCTATAGGGTTTTAGAATTCCTAGTTGCTCTATAAATAGTCGCACCATTTCACTTATAACGTATTTTTTTTTATGTTCATTATTTTCATATTTAAATGTGTGAGAAATAAGTTTAATAAGAGTTTATATTTCATATTAATTTTTTATTCTATTTTAGTCCCCATAGGGAATAGCTTTTTGAGGTGTTAGACCCCAACCCTTCCTTGTTTCCCAAATATACATAATCGATTAGGAGTAATATCTTATATCTTCATGTATAGATTTCTTCTAATATTAATAACTTATCTTATAAATTAATATTTACATGAACGATTATCTCATGCATGATACATATGTGTTTGATTTGAGGTTTCAACTCTTTGTCATTTATAATAATATTATGTTGTGATTGATCATCATACCTATAAGGCATACTCCAAGAGGATTCATATTGACATTGTTGATCAGTAGTTTAAATATCATAAATGACAACTAATATTAATCATTAGTCTAGATTATATAAGAAAAAGATATTTGTTAATTATCATTTAAATATAATAAAGGAATGTTATTATTTAGGCAAGCAATATTGATGTTATCATTGTTTGTCATTCAATCGATGATTTTATAAAATATTACTCAATTTTAAAATAAGCAATTACTGATATTTTCTCATTTAGTTAATGCATAATCCTTAATTAAATAATATCTTCACTTAAATTTCAATTCATAGATTACTAATAATATTACACATTTGTTTATTCACCAATCAAACCTTATCCAATTAACTATAAATGAAGGGGAAAGAAAATAACATAAATGATAACAAAATTGTTATTAAATTCGACATCTAACAATTAATAATATCATTAATTATCATCCGAAATATTTATGTTGATAAAATTACTATTATCCAATCCAATCCATGTCTAATAATAATATTGTTGTTTAAACAATGTTTATGAAATATTTGAAAGACAATACTGTATCCTACACCATACTATATTTTATTTAGAGATAATATTTTTACTTAAAATTCTACTATTTAAATCAATTAATAACTTTTTTTAATTTGGTTTGATGTATCTTTTCAAATTTTAAAATTGAAAGAAAGAAAAATCAATTAACATAAACTTCTAATTTAAATTGATTTTCTTTTTTTTTTAATTTTAGAATGGAAGAAAGAAAAAAAATCAATTAACATAAATTTCTAATTTATCTTTTTTTTTTTTTAAATCTTAAAGAATATAGTTTATCTTTAAAAGTCTTCAAAAATGACTTAAAGTTATCACTTAAATAGGTCTCTATTTACATTGTTCCCCACCAAAGTAAATTAGAAATTTAAGTGAGATTAATTAATATAATAACAAATTAGGGGTTAATTGGATGTGCACCAAATCTTGACCATTGGATTGTTTGAATCTCATCCTTTGGATCTTAGGACAACTCCAAATTAACCCTAAAACATAAAGAAAGTTTTATAACCTATTTTCCCTTCATTTGATTATGCAACAAGTTATGGAGGAGACATAGAGAATTTCATGTATTCCTTGAATACATCTTACAGGTTGATGCTCTTATTTGCATTACTATATTTTATTATACTCCATTTCTCTTTGCTAGAGATTCTTGCACAAAACCCCACTTTTATTTTGTTGAATTCTTTTCAGATCCTCCAATTTAAATTTCGTGCACGACACGCAACAATGCATGCAAATTCTTTTCCAAGCAGCACATATATTTCTCAATGACAGATAAATTTATTTATTCTTATTTCTTCTTGAATTTCCATGTAATTTATACACAACAACATTGTAACCTACGTATTGATCATTTTTTATGATGGGTAAGCACCAAAAAATTGTTTATAGAAATATTTTATTAAATGACATTTATTTATTTTTATGAGCGGGGAGGGTTTGGCCTTTGACCATGGCTCTCCATAGAGGGGATCATGGCCTTGCTAGGGAAGTTGCGGCTCCACTTTGGGAGTCAACCTCCTCCCAACACCACCCCCTTCAAAAATATTTTTTATATTATATATATATATTTCTTTTTTTGGTAAGCACTACTAGAGGGGGTAGCTCCCATGTTTATAGAACGAAAGAAAACAGTGGAGTTTCTTTATTTTTATTATATATATATGACTTTTATTTTATATAGAATAAATTTAAATATTATTTAAATTATTCTTATCAAATATATATGTATACATATAGATTTTTGTATGAGAATATTTTCACATTAATTTATTCAAATATGAAAATAAAATATATTGTTAGAAAGATATGGGTACACATAAAAATATGTTGATGAGACCGTAGGAAATTTTACTCAAAATAAATATGCTTATACTATGATATATATTATATTCATATCATACAAGTATACAAATTTATTGTATATGCATATTTAATCATTAATCTTGTTTTATTTTAATTCTTTTTCTCCTCCCAATTATACAAGTATGTAATTGGGAAAATTTGTGCCTATTCATGTTGATTCTCATTTGAGATTTTATATATATTCACATAAAATCATGCATTTCATTTCAGCACATTCATTCTTCCACCTAAATAACCATAAAATTTAACTCTTAAATCCAACACATTTTATTTTATTTTATTGTAAGTCAATGATCAGTCTTGACTTCTATTTTAGAATGCTTTTAAGTTTATTTACAACCATATATATTTCCCAACACACCACATCACATAATTTGTAATCACACATGTACATAAGGAAATCACACATATACACAATCAAATCACACATATACACGAGGAATTAGAATTTTTTTTTGAAAGTTATCTCTCTTCCAACATTACTACTACAAGAGATCTCATTTATTTTACTGAAACCTTCCACCTGTTTTGACTTGCTGATCTTTTTGCACTACAATATTAATAGTTATAGCTATGTCCATCCTTGGAGTCCCATACAAATGTTGCTCCAAAATAACCTCTTACATTTCTATAAGATCATCTTTTACCCATAAAGAAGGGAGTGTCACATGCCATTAGTGCAAGAAAGATCACCACCAAACCTTCATGGCATCATCAAGCCTTTACAAGGCTCTAGCCATCCCCCAAGCAGGGAGGAGGCACCAAACCCATAACTGAAAAAAAATAGTTAAACAACTCCCTACAACAAAATAAATTCCCAATAAGGTTACAATAAAATTTCATAATAAGTCTACAACCAAATTCCATACCACTAGTTTAACATTTATCCACTAAGTATTGGGCTAAGACTCCCACCACTTTTAAAAACTAAATAAACAACAACCACTCATTTTACCCAAAGAAAAACCCAACATTTGCAACATTAATCCAACAAAAATAAAGAAAATACAACTAGCATTTCAAAAAGCAAAAGAGGGCACAACCATTTATCTATGGCACCAAATAAAGGGTTTAGGAACTTAGCTCCTTCATTGTTTCTCCATATATTGATTTTTCCACCTCTTTCTTAGACCTTCCTCCAAGCCCTTCTTTTTTTCACCCATCACAAAGAATTCCCCCTTTCTTTCTCTCTATCCTCCCTTCTTCCCCAATGATGAATAAAATAGAATAAAACTCAAACCCTAAACTTAAATCTCGTCACTTTTTAAAATGAGAAATAAAATGGTCCAAAACTCATGTTTTATTTATTTTTTGGGTTCCAAAAGGTGTCTAATCCCTAGGTACATACTTAAGGCTTCCAAAAATACAAATATACACAACATTAAACATTTAAAAACACTTTTTAACTCATTGAAAAATATACCTTCCTACTAAAAAAAAGTAACGTGAACTCTTATATCTAGTACAAAATTTCCCAAGAAAATATCAAACAAATAAAATAAACAACTTCAACAAATGAATTGTTTTGATAGGGTTTTGGTGTCCTCTCTCGTATTCCCCATTGGCTTTAATTTTTCTATACAATAGTCACACATTAGTAGATATATCCAATACGAATATGGTTAAATATTACAAAAGTGCATAATTTCACTAGTCACATTAGGATCTCTTGATTCACTTGATAAAAATAATTTTATATAATTAATCTAAATCATTATCAAATAAGAAACTAAAATAAAATCATGACCATTGGTCTAATCCCTCCTAATTTCATCTTTAACAATTTCTTTTATTATCAAGAATGCACCCATACATACCTGAAGTTGATCACTTGTTCGAGAAACATTACCTTGACTCACTTCCTCGCATGCTTGATGACAACTTTCTTCCATTGCTATGAAATCCTTGAGACCTCTAAGACCTAGGTTAGGTAGAGTCTTCATCAACCATTCGAATCATTGGTACATTTGTGTAAACTAAAGTGCAATAGCACATTAGTAACCATATTTTACTTAACTAATTCTATTATATCTTGTTTTTTGAAAATAACTCATTTATAAAAGAATCACCCACCATCCTAAACTTGATTAAGCAATCACAATTTTATATTCCACTAAAAATTAAATAACTTACATCAATCATATTTTTAAGTTTACATAATCCATAGTCCATAGCTTTATCCATAGCAATCATCAACATCATTAATATTCAACTATGTAAGGAGGTGCAAATACTAATAATCTCCTAGATGGTCAATCCATGAGTAAGATTAAGCAAGGTTCTCTTAACAAAATAACTAGGTTTGCTATGTAAATTCAAAGAAGGATTAACCCATATGATTTAGAAATATATTTCATACATCAATTCAACTATGAGTCACACCATGCATCTACTTCATTTAGCCCATAATAAAACACATACTGAAGAATATTAAAATATTAATGGTCACATAGGGGTCAGTCTTACAGATTTCATGCCTTCTTTTGGTAATTCAGTCAAATTTGTGATAATTCTTAGATGAATTTTATGTGAATTGTTTTATGGAATACTTATTCACCCCCCCTCTCAATATTTTGGATATTCAACAATTGGTATCAAATCCTGGTTCCTCTGAAGATGCCTAATAGCTTGAGGAAGGTCTCAAATTTTGAATATAATTTTTTTTCCTCCAGAAGTAATTATTGTTGGACTCCCAGAAGAAAATGAAGATCTAAAGAATAAGTTGAAGGAAGAAAATGAATGTATCAATAATCCAATGCTCAATTAAAGAATGCAGAATAATTCATCACCAGACTGAAAGATCAATGGGAAGAAAAGAGAGATATTGAATATTACTAAAAAATTAAAATTCAAAGTAAGATGGTATGATTGCTTCTCATTGACCTACAATGGATAAAAGAGGCCTGGGATTTGAAGAAGGAAAAAGTTCAAAGGAAATTTAACCTCTTGACATGAAGACTCAGTGCAGTGATGGAAAACTTGAGAATCATAGAATTAATTTTGCAAGGACTCCCATTAGACAACCTAATCCTCAAAGGTATTAATCTTTTAATGGTGTCTATTATTTTTGTAATAAATTTGGACATAGGGAAAAATATTCTAAAATTAGAATGAATGATACTTAATCATTCTCTAGAAAAAAAATTTGGTGCAAAAAGATTGGACATAAGGTTATGAAATGTAGTAGTAAGAAGTTGAACAAGGCATTTTATTTATTTAATGGCTATTTTTATCATTGCAACCTATTTGGACACAAGGCTAATTAGTATGAATATAGATTGAATAAAATAAAATATGGAAAGAAGAATGTTGTTTTCTATGATTGCAGCAATTTAGAACATCTTGCTAGGAATTACAAAAATAGAAGGATGAAAAGTATCTATCTGGTAAAGAGACATGAACCAATCATGGATCTAGAAGAAGTGAGAAAAGAAATGAAAATAATTTGGAGAAAGGAAGGATAATTTAGGCAAAGTGAATCAAAATCATTATTCATTTTTGTACTGTCCTCCAGTGCAGACACTCCCATCAAAAATTAATTCATGCAATGCCTAAGGGGGAGCAATAATAAAAAAATTAATGAACCCCTCTTTCAATATCAGATGTCATATCAGTAGAAGTGCATTTATTAAGGTTATTTGCGGACACACATGTGTGAAGAATGTATTTTATAGAGTTTGAAAAGATGAAAGCTTACACGAATTTTGAGGTGATATACTTATGATTTAAAGCATTTATTGCAAGAGAAATTTGGGTGAAACAAATAAATTCGGATATGTTTAGGAAAATGCATTCGATGAAAATAATTTGTCCAAGAATAAGCGTGTAGAGGAAACTTGAAGAAACTAGAGAAATTTTATCCTGTGGAAATTCTGAATTTTGACTTTGATAGAAAAGGAAAAGGTAAGTTGATGCCACTACTTCATCTGAATTATTTGTGGTGTCTTGTATGCAATGGATATGCCTTGGCTTATAAACAATTTAGAGAGACCAAAACCAGAGTACAAAATGTATTCTTTTAAATCCTTGGAACTTTATCTTTTAGGTGCTTTTACAGATATTCCTCTCGGTGTCATATTGATTGAAGATGTTGGAGTACACATTCATGGAAAATTGGAAGAATCTAGTTATGGAAAATATTGCATGTTGTGGAGTGAATAATTAACTAGAAATGGTTTTACCCTAAAACTAAAGTACAATGTGCTTTTGGAAATGAAATTGGATGTATGGAGCAACTTTCTAAACTTTAGTAGTGAAGGAAGATGTATTAAAATGGCTCTTAGTAGATTTCATGGTGATTTAGTGTGGCTTAATGAAACATTAATTGATATCCAAAGATGTAATCAGGGAAGTTACTACATTATCATCCTCTAGATCAACTCTTGTTTGTAATTTTGATAGAGAAAAAGGTTTAATAAGGAACTCACATGGTGTAATATCTAACCCATTAGTTCAGTATGCAATCTTAGTTATCTCATAGATGATTCTTGGTGACAACAATGTCTCCACTACCACAATTGATCTTGCATTAGATATGGTTGAGAGAATAACTAAATATGATCTTTGTGAGCTACTCCAACAACACCTATTAGAGAATGAGAGAGATTTGAAGAACACGAAAGGTACATTTAGATATGGTATGTATTGGTTTTATGCTTGATTTTATACTTTATGAAGGAGATGCATGGATTAGGAGAAGTTAGTTGGGAGAATACTAGACTAGTTTCACATTAGATTGGGGAGCTTATGAGAAACATTGGGGACTTAGATGCACAAGAAAATTCCCTTGGTGCATTCTTTGGAAAGTTTCAAAAGAAAATGAATAGATGAGAGAGAATTCCAAGAGAATTGATTTCAAAATACAAGAATGATATAGCCTTTTTGGTAAACACTAATAGTTGAATCATCAAGGTAGTTGAACCAAGGAATTCATGGATACCTAAGTTTGAATATAAAATTAAGAAGGATTATGTTTTTGGTTGTATTGAATTGTTGATTAATAGCCCTCGGGATCCCAACAGACCTAGGTTTGGAACCTATATTGAAGTAGCTAAAGCTCTTGAAGAGTCTAAGTTTGCCTCTAGTAAACCAAAGTCCACCACTAGAGAAAATAGGAAAGTGGCTATGGCCTAAGCCCTAGTTTCTCAAGTGGACCCTGCTCCAAGAAGACTTAAGGAATTAGTCAGAAGTAGGACACACCTTCAGGTAGCTCCTAGTGTGGTTTATATTTTTCACATTTTTTTAAATAAAGCTCAAATGTATTAATTGATAGATTCAATGAATTAAAGAGAAAATTAGTAAGTGGCATGGTCTCTTGGGTTGAAGAAAAAATATTTTTGGAAATTGTAGATAAGTGCATGTCTACTCATAGCTTAACACTTGAAAAAATCAAGGTTATTCAATATTGTGAGGAAGAGATTAATATTTTATTCAAATTTTGTTGGTCTTGTCCTTATGCAATTCAAAGGCTCAAGGGTGTTGAGAGAATGATTGAAACCTAGATTAAGTTTCTATCACATTTGATCCTGCTCTTAGTTTGGATGATCAAACTTAGTATGGTTTAACAAGATTGCATGAGTAATACCTTACATCACACAAATAAATAGGAGTGTTGATTGAGCTATATGGGAAGCCCAGAGATCTCATCAAGATTAAGTGTGCTCTTATCTACTATGTTCTTTTGGTTGGTGACAATATTTTGAACTCTTATGCTTTTTCCAGAAATGTGGTTGAAATAAAATATACTTTAACCTACCTCAATTATCTATGTAGTGCACTAATAGAGGCAACAAGTCTTTAGAATGAAGGGAGATCCTCATGGACGGGGACTCTCAACCAACTTCAATCATCTACCACCTCTGATTAGTCATTCATCATAATTATTTTGGAATGTACTCCTCAGGTGGAGTATTCAAGTATGCAAAGGAACTATTAATGCACTAAAATTATTTTTCATTTTTCATTGATGTCAAAGGGGGGAGAGAGAAGTATCATGTGAAAAAAGAGAGAAAATTGAAAGGTTTTATGTATAATTTGGGAAGAGATATTTTTGTGGGTTTTTAAATCATGTGTTTCCATTAATTACAAAGGGGAGGTTGTTAGAAAATGATAGTTTATCATTGATATCAATAAATAATGCAATTTTGTTGATTTCCAGTATTTTGTAGCTTCGGTTATGAATTCCTCTTGAATCGTTGATCCGGTATTTTGATTTGTACTATCCTATTTTGTATGATCTTCTTAGAATATGATAACATGATTTATCCTAATATCAATTGCATCCTCTAACAAGGTTTCAACTAACTAGGGTGTATGGGTTGAGAGGTATAATTACCAGTTGGTTGGGGAATAGTGTTATGCTTATACACTAGCTTTGCACGTCAATCTTTTGGTCTAGATTCTATCTCAGTAAAAGATTTCATTATAGGACTTTGTACATAAGTTTGAACTTATAAGATGTATTCTATTTTGAAGTTTCATGATGATATGTGAAGGCATTTGGAAGATATGAATGATAGTATTCTATTCTGTAGACCTTAGTGAGTTTTCTTTCAACACACTATTACGAAAGATTCCACATTTTCTCATTTTTTATTATCATGTTGTGTAGTGTTGAAGATAAGTATTTTGATATTGTCAAAGGGATAATTAAATGTGTTAACAATTTTTTTTGTTGCACATTTGATGGAGTGTACATATGTTTGGATTTGTGTTTTAACTTTGGCTTACCTAAATATATATTAATATTGAGGTGTTCTATGAATAATAAAGGGATCTATCTTAGGTCCATGCCAAAAAATTTAGCTCATGAATCAAGGTTTCTCTAATTAGGCTGACCTAATTAAGAAACATGGATATATATGTATATATTTTAGAGAGAGTGAATATATGTGTAACATGGTAGAGAAAGAGATAAGAATGTGTGCATGTGAAAGATAATTGAAGATAGAGTTGAAATTGTATGTGGTTGAGTTGTATAAATGAGCACCTGAGTGAATTACTCAAGTGTTGTGCTTCATAGGAACTAAGCCCCAACACAAGGAGTTGCATTTTTCAATTCATACTTTTAGTAGTAAGCCATGTGATTTTGTATCTTGGTGGTAAGTGAGATATTTTGTATCTACTTGAGGTTGTGAGCCTTTCAAGGATAGTGAATCCTAGCAGTGAGCCTTGTAATATTCTATATCTAGATATATTATATTGTGAGCTAATCCTCACCGTTGTTTTTCCCATTTTGGGTTTTCCATGTAAAACTACTTTTGATCATGTGCGTTGATGCTTTATCTTGATTTCATTCCTTCTTCTAGTAATTCAGTTGGATTTTTGATAATTCTTAGATGGATTATATGTGGATGGTTTTATAGAATATTGATTCACCCCCCTCCTCTTAGTATTTTAGATGTTCAACAGGTTTTTGGGTGGTATGCTTGTGGTTTTTCAATGGATAGCTAATGGTTTCTTAACGATGATAATTATTTGGTGAATTAATTAGGTATTATTTCTTTCTATTGGAAACATTAAGTGTGACCATGAGCTAAAACCTAGGTGGCTAGTCTACCAAGAGACTAGGTGTTGGCCCCTCTATATACCATCTATCATTTTCATTTTTTTATAAAAATAAATATCTTTTAGACTTTAAAAAAATTAAATTATATCATCATCAGGTGGGTGTAAGAACTTGAGTTTAGTTTTAGTGGAAGTCATGTAGGAAAATTCCTAACAAGAAAAGTACACTTTTTAATGTGTACCTATTTTGGAACAATTATCCAAGCTTAAACTCCTACTTGTATTGAATGGGTACTTATTCCAATATGGGATCCTATTTCTAAATGGGTACACATTCTAAATGAGTGTAATTTTAAAATAAATGGGTATTCATCTCTATTTAGACCTTGTACTCATTCTTTTTTTAGAATGTGTACATGTTTCATAAAATTTAAAATTTCAAACTCATGGTTTTTCTTTTCTTTTAGGCATGGAAACCAAACCCTTTGACTTGGACTTGGAAGTACAGTGTTATGTTTTTTCTTTCTTTTTAAGTGTGTCTAATTTCACATCATGACTAGAAAACATTAGAGCGACATGCCCTTTAGTACCATTAGGATAAGGGGGAGACTAGACCTTATGAATTCTTACTTGCAGTAGGATGCTTTAGCCAATTGAGCTAGGCCCCCTACCCCAAAGTACAATGCTATGTTGATAGTAAGAGAAAATGTAATTTTAAAGAAATATGGTTAATGGAATTTTTAAAGAATTTTTAGACCAAATTGAAACCCACTATAGATGGCAATATCTAGTATTCAAATATACATAACTTTTTTAACCATTAGGAATATTTTTTTATTTATTAATTACTTTTTTAACAAAGGTACTCATAAACTTGAAATGACATATATTACTATTTTTAATGCATGATAATTTTAATTTTTTAAATAGTAATTTATAATTTGCCCCATCTAGACATCATTCTCCAAATGATAAAAAAAATCATGTTATAATTATCTTAGCTCAAATTATTTTGGCTATACATAATAGGTTTTAAAAAATACACAAATTAGGGTCGATAAAAAATTCAGTTAGTTTCTTTTTTAAATTAAAAAACTAATACTCTACCAAAATTCGCCACTATACACATCTTTCTACAAAATTAATTAAAAAATAAATTTATTTAGGTCAAATTATGTTAGGTGCACATATACATGTCTTGACCCAAAACATACAATTTAAAAAAGTCACTTTTATACATCATATACAAAACAAACTTTTATCATCTAGGTATTATAATGAATTACATATTTGAAAAGAACAAATAAAATTCTACATTTAATATGTTTACACCATGTTAATATTGTATGTGTAAATGCTTCAAGTTTTTACTCCAACTATGGCTACTGTTCGATTTTTAAGAAAAGAAAAAAAAAATGGCAACCCAAATTCTTGCGAGTAAAAGTACAAAGCTATGTCACACTTTCGACCTTTATAACTTAAAATTAATTTTGGTCAAACATATGATCTAGTAAGATTCATTCTAGATAAGTTAAATATGTCCACAACTTTTCCAACTAGTTTTTTTTGGCTAAATGTATATGTAGCACCACTTTTAGGCCAATTTACTAAAAAAATGAAATTATTTTAAAAATTTAATGTAGTTTTCAAAAATATATTTAGTTTTACAATTCAATTATTATTTGTATTTTATTTTTTATTTTTTACTAAAAGTAGGTTATAACACAAAAATATTAGGTTGATTACCATGTATACAAAAATACTAAAACTTATTTTAAAAAAATTTAAAAAATATGATGCCCTAGTTACAAGAATCTAGATTAAAATGGTATATTTTTTTTTTATTTTAGATAAATATTGAATATAAAATTTGAGTTGAGTGGAAACAACCATGTATTAATACACACATATAAATATTTATTTAAAAATATATATTTATTAAAATTGTAAAGAAATATATGCATGCCCTAAAGTTTCAAGTTATAAATAAACACAAAAAAATTGAAGGAAAAAAAAAAGAAAATTTTCTATATAAATTTTGACATCTAAGTAACGTCATTTTTCAGCATTTTATCAACAACTAAATTTTAGTGTTAATTTATAAAAATCTATATTCAAATAATTTTTTAATTTTGTCAAAAAAATACAAACATAAAATATACTAAAAAAATACACATTTGATTAGTTTACATCATTTCAAAATTCAAAACATAAATGTCACTTTCTAGTGATTAAAGTTTAAAACTTAGATCAGTGTTGATCATTTCCTTTAAAAAGTGTGACATAGCTTTGTACCTTTACCCTTGCAAACACATAATCATATGAATCTTCTAGTGACTATACCCTATATAGAACCTAACATAGTTCTACAGATTGCTAAAACCCTTTTGTCTAATATTGATGGTGTAACTATAAGGGTTATATAATCATACATAAACCCTAAATGTGTGCAGTGTGAAGCTTCTTGATAGGTTACATCTATAATTCTCAATTTTTTTCATATTTTTTAAATAAAAGATGCATCACATTCTATGCTTCCCATACTATAGGATAAACAAAGAAAAAATGAATTTCAGAAATTTTTGACAAATTTATTGTGGTTAGACAAACAAGTTTTAATTATTTTTAGAAAGTTCTAATAGATAAATCATAACTAATTATTTACTTGCAAAAAAATTACAAAAAAAATTGTGGCACATCCAAGCATTGGTTGATGCCTATCATGTTGGAAGTATACAAAAGATTAGTCCTATATTTTCATTGATATCACCATGTTGGTTTGATACCTTGAACCGATGTACAAAACATCTAGTATCTGATCTGGTATTTTTGTCTACATATTCTCTCTAGTAATCATTGAGGTTTAAGGTTTTGGGAAAAAGGCTTATGATCACCAAATTCATGTATGTATGCTTTCTCAGATGTTCATATTATTGGACAATACGTTGGCATCAATTTTGGTGATTGCATTTCATTATTAGGTTAATCATGGTTGACCTAATAGTTAGTCTATAGCTCAACATAAATTTTTGTTATATGTGAGACCTAGCTTTGGTCCCAACCAATATAGTATTGCATGACAAGGGTGGATTACTTTCAGAAAATATTTATATCTACTTAATCACATTGGGGCGAACTATGGATAGCATATGGGCAAGGTTTTCCCAACTAACCTAGATGGGCTTTCCATCTCCATTACTTTCTGATGAATTGGTGGCTATTGTGGAGAAAATTTTAGCCAAATTTGAGGAGAGGAAGTAGGATTTATCCATTTTTCAGATCTTCAACTAGCCTTACAACCCACCTCTCTCATTTAAATTGCTTCACCTTTTAAAATGAAACCATTTAATTTTATACTAAGCAACATTTAAGTTTAAGTGTTTTTCCATGCACCTTTTAAAAATCACATATTTGAATAAAATGGTTTTAAATGTTTTGAAAACCCCAACACTTTCGAGCAATATTTAAGTTTTAAAACAAAAACTTCAATGTCTTGCCTTTTAAATCTTCCCGAGACCCACACTCCATGTGCCCTCTTCTCACGAATCCCATGGCCTTAACAAGCGAGCAAATTCTTCTTGCGAGCTGACGGGGAGTGGTCATGATTTTGCCGCAATATACTCCCCCATCTGCTCGATTTCTTGATCACAGGACCTATAGAAAAACCATTTTCTAAAATTCCATAAAACTCCATACCTATAATAAACCAAGTCTACAAATATACTTGTAGAATCAAAAATACCTTTTCCATTTACCTACAAAGCCATGGATTTGACTATGTACACAAAAACTACTCCATCCAAGGGATAACAATATTAGAGAGGTCTCCTCCAACATCTAACAACTAGGCTCTTATACCAAATATAATAAATTTTATAACCATATAAAACTATTTTCATATAACCCCATGAAAGAAAGATACACAAATAAGTATTCATAATTTACAATGCAAAAGAATAGATAAACATACCATCAATATGAGAAATTCTTTAAGAAAAACCCTCATGAGGAAAAAACATAGCCTCCAAAAAGATCTACACCCAATGCATTATCTTATGAACAAATAATATAATACACTTGCAAAGTCTCCATAAATACCTTTAAAACATCATATCCCTAAATGCACTTGTGTGAATAAGATAATGAGAATCATACAACCAAAACTACCAATCCATGCTTCCTCTCCTCACATGTGCAACCTATAGAAGATGTTCAATCAGCCTAAGCCAACAAAGAAAAGGTTATGATAACCAACTTCAAAAACTACTCATATGATTTATTTAATAGAAATAAGTTTGCAGAAAATTGCCTAGTGATATAATTAGATAAATTATGTGACTAATAACATGATCTTATAGAATAATGGCCCATTTCATTTAATTTTGGTACTAAGTTTTTTAATGTTAAATTTTTTTTCTAATGTGTAAATTAACACTAAATATTTACTCTAATGTTACATATAACATATAAATTGATGTCAATCTATTGACTTGCCCATATGATGAACACATCCCTAGATCCCCTAAGTGGACCATGAATAATATTATTTTCTTTTAATATTGTGTTAGGTGCATAACACACCTTTTCCTAATTTTTAGCCACATGAGTAGGAGTGATATGGACATTTGTAGAACCATCATGTGCAAAATGTGTCTTCTCACTTTTGAATAATTCAAAGTAGTGGTGACTCGGATTTAGTGAACATGGTCTAAGGTTTTAAAGGTATTCCTCATTTTACAAACTAGTCAAACAATCCACTAAATGAGAATATTAACTTCAAAAAAATCTACTCAAATATATTTTCAAGAATATTTGCAAACTAGTGAAGCAATAAATTTAAACACCAAATGATTTCTCTTAATTAGGCTCACCTAATATGACTTGACTTGTGAGAGAGTTGTGGGGGAATTATCTCATGTTTTACTTGTTTCTTTTCGTGACCAAATTGACTACAAGTGATAACCATTCAAAAAACTCTTGTAATATTGTCTCAATCAACAACTAAATTAGCATTATACCTAGATCATTGACCCAACCTCAAACCACTCAATCAAAGGTCAACTAGAACATCCAACCATCCATCTACTTGGATAACCACTTGATCCACTTCTTTCTTGGCCCCAATAATTAATGTTGAATGATCTAATCACATGATATTTTTCATGTGCTCATTTAAGTGCATATAGACATACTAGGAAAATACCAACTTAATAATGTTGAGTAATCGATGGACCCTTGAGGTTAGTTCACTCAAGTCTCAGTTGTCATTGTGAGTTCAATTCATGGTTTTCTTGTAACGTGGATGAGGTTCCATTGCACATTGCTTGAGAGGTTATAGGGGGCTCACCATGTAAAGATTAAATCTCCAAGTCACTAGGTTAGACTCTCAAATCCTCTTGGTAAAAAAAATATTAAAAAAATGTTGAGTAACCAATGACCAAGGAGTATCAAATACATACTACATGACCTACACAAACTTTGGTTATCTTATTTTCCATCCATGATGCTACTTATCTTTTAAATTACCCTCTCTTATGATAGTCTCCTTTGATTTAGGGAGGGAGTACCTATAATAAATTAGTTTTAAACTTCCAATATCAAAAATGAATCAAAATTTTCATACGTAAAAATAAATAAGTTTAATTGTGTAAGATGAATTAACTATAATTAACCATACATGAATTCAAATCATCAAAACACAATGTTCAAATACAACATTTATCGAAACTCTTGTAAATTTCTTTCTTATATGAAAATTCTAATTATTTCAAATATTTAAATGTGATACATTTTGAGAAAAAAAATAAAGACTTGTGAAGATCAAATTACAATTCCCATAAAAGAGATTAAGCACCACACAAAGATCCTTCTAGAAAATCACTACCTCCACAATCTACTTAGAATTTACTTGTATTTCTCTCACAAAATATCATGGAGACAAAGCCAAAGCTCGCAACCATTTGACTTCCCATATGAATCCTCTATAATTGCATCCAAAATCTTTAAACTAAACAGACCTAGTGAGATAATCCATTCTTAGATTAGAAGGTTCATCTCCAAAACACTTAACTTTGTAACGCAATCTTGTTTTATGAGATTTTTAATAGCTTTCTTTAAACTAATTTTCTTATTGTTCAGTCTAATTTTATCGAAAAAATGTATATTTTATTATTCTTCTATACTACTTTACATTACCTAAAACCCACTTTCCAATTTTATCTTCCCTAAGACATTTTTCTGTGGAGTAATGTTAGCCTTGCCAACCTATCTCCTCCGTTCCCGAAACTTTTGAATTAAAAAATGACAAAATCCACAAAAAAGATTACATATAAATATAAGTAAACTTGTGTATATGCTGTAATGTAGACGGTGCCAGCGCAGCCTCCATGACTAACATGATAATAAAATTACCAGTTACGAAATAATCTGGAGACTGTGTTTTAACGTGATACACTCATGGGTAATGCTGCGCAAAAACTTCTGCCAGGCAATACTGGGAAATTAATGAACACAATAAGAAATTAATGATCTGTAATGTCAATTTCTAGGTACAGTTCTTGGACGATAGATGAAAAGCTTAAAATAAACAGTCAACCAGAACAAATTCCGTCAAAAAAACCCACTTCGCAGTCGGATATCAAATTAAATTAAAATCCTTTTTTTTTCCTCCCAAAACCCTATATAAGCCCCGCTTTGGACCAGTACATACATCGTGCAAAAAGATCTAGAACTCGAATAATGCTACTTATTTGAGAATACTGAGGTGAAGAGATCGAATCTTGTAATGGCTCCCATTGCTGTTGGTGATAAGATTCCAGACGGAACCCTCGCCTACATTAATGAAGAGGGCAATCTGCAGCAAGCCTCTGTTCACTCTCTGGCAGCTGGCAAAAAGGTCATTCTTTTCGGTGTTCCCGGTGCCTTCACACCTACCTGCAGGTAATTGCGTTTCTGGATTTTGTCAAAAACATTCGTTAGGGTTTTTTCTTCAAATTTTGGTCTTTTAAGACTCTTATTGCGGTAATCTGGGTTTTATAAAAGTTTTTAGGGTTTGTTTAGGGTTATATAGTGGTGGTGGTTATTATTTTTTCATAATTTGATTTGGATGTTGCAGTCTGCAGCATGTTCCAGGGTTTGTTGAGAAGGCCGAGGAGTTGAAGGCCAAGGGTGTGGAGGACATAATTCTCGTTAGTGGTATGTATGATTTTATTAGCATTATATGATAATCAATATAGAGAAAATTTATCTGATACCTTTCGTTTGTCTCAGTTAATGATCCATTTGTGATGAGAGAATGGGCAAAAACCTACCCAAACAACAAGCATGTCAAATTCCTTGCAGATGGTTCTGCAAAGTATACCCATGCATTGGGTCTGGAATTAGATTTGACAGAAAAAGGGCTGGGAATCAGATCCCGAAGATTCGCTCTTGTTTGTGATAATCTTGAAGTGAAAGTTGCAAATATTGAGGAAGGTGGGAATTTCGAGGTTTCAAGTGTTGAGGAAATTCTCAAAGCGGTAGATTAGTACTGTGGATATTTATACAGCTGGCTGTTTTGAAGGATTTTGTAATAATGGTTTTAAGAAGAGATTTTTGTGGTGCGATGGCATAAGATGCTGACAATGGCATGATATTTTTTATATGTATTGAATAAAATAGGACTTTCCCTAAGTTCTATGTGATAGTGAAGAACTTCATAACTAATATTTTGAATTTTAATGCTGGTTATTTTGTAGAACTTTGTGATCATGAGTTTATGGCACAAATAAAGAGGAATTTAAATATGTTGAGTAATCTGTCATTGTGGATGACCTTCTAAACATTTTTTTGGCATTTAATGTTTTAAATGGATCCCTTCTATTGAAATATCTAATCCTTGTAACATTTCATGTGCTGAAGTTTTGGTTTCCATTGAAAGATGTAATCCTTCTAACATACCAACTCTAGTGAATCTGCATGTTCATGTTCATGCTCATGCTCAGTCAAGTGTATATGGGAGCAAAACAAGGTATGAATACAGTCAAACCAGCTTTCGTTTTTCTCCAATACAAGCACCCGCCATTTAGTTTATGGTGTGTTTTAAGATAGTTTCTGTCATACTATTTTGATCTCCATGATCTTTTTCTATTTCGTAGTGGAGCACAATTTTTTATTGATGATCTCTATCTGTATCATTTTGTTTGTAAGGGTGGCGGTGTTACCATTTGATGTTTATTTCTGAAGTTATTAGCATTTTAAACAATATGATGGTCTTTTTATTTTGTTTGTTTGGAGAATGGATATGTTGCCTTTATACTGATTTGGGTTAAGGAAATTAACACCACATATTCAGTTGATTTGGTGGAAGGAATCAAGAGATGGGATGTATCATGAATATAAAATCATGTGGCTTAGTCCTTCTGGTTTACTCATTTTACTGCCTGCTCAAAATCTCCCCTTTGTAATTGGGTCTGAACCTTAATGTATGACTGTCTGATCGTGATAGAGAGGGAGGCAGAGAAATTGGTAGGCGGATAAACAATCTGTTGACAAGGTGCTTGCTTGTTGGTGGCCTTGAGAAACTATGCTTTGTGGCCTTAAGAAATGAGGCTTTCCTCTGTGTTGATACATGATTATTTGAGATGCTTATAATATATGAAACTGGACTATATTGACAATTGCATGAAGCCGTAAAATTAGATGCTATGCAGGGAAATTGGCAACTTTTGGTTGACATTATTGAACAATAAACTCAATGAAAGATATGCAGAAATGTTGGCATATTTATTTAAACAATAATGAAAGATATGTAGAAATGTTGGCATATTTTGATTAAACAATAAAGACAATGAAATATATGTACAAATATTGGCATTTTTGATTGACCTAATTAAACAATAAAAAGCAAATTGGTTTGAGTTTACCGTGAGGAACACTTGAGTTTGATGGAAATATAATTGCATATTAATTAAATGATATCATAAACAAGGTAATAAATTATTTGAAAGTAAATAAAATACCAAAGTTTTGAGTGATGATTATCTTTGTATTTATTTTTGTATTTGTGTATGCAAACTATTAGTTATGATGTATTGATAACTTAACACATTCTTAACAATGCATTTCTAAGGCTTTCAATAGGGGTGGAGGTAATCCTAGATGACCAACTCATGTATTGTTAAGAATAGCAATGTTTCTAGGTTGAGAATTTATTTCTCTTTTCGTAATTCTATAATTGCACTTTCTTGGGATTTTGGAAGTACAATGATAATGGATCAAGACTTAATTTAACAATTGACCATGTATACCAATCAAATTGTTTATGATGGTTATTCATTTGAAATCGTTTTCCAAATGTCAAGGTTACTTTATTTTAAAAGATCTTTATAGAAACTAAATACATATAAGAAGACTAATTATTGAAAATAGAATTGTGACCTACCCAAAATATCCCCTTTCAAGTAATATAATCTCCTTAAAATTATAATTATTTTTTGACAAATTATTATTGTAGTTTAATTAGAACCACTATATCATTTAATAAAATTTATAAGTGGAGTAGACCATGATTCTAATTAAAAGTCTTTTTTATGAACACTACTAAAGGGATGTGACCACACTCTAAGGACTAAACCATAGGCATGGATTTTTAAGGACATAAAAAAGTGGTAGTTGATTTACCATCTAAATATAAAATACTATTAGATCCAAATATTGTTGCAAAAATTAGAATCTACAAGTGAAATGAAGAGAACAATTGACAATCACTAAATGGAATAGATAAAAAAAATCGAAACTTTCCATTTTTAACTGTTAATCTTAGCTCATTGACTAAAATCTATTATAATTAAATAATTTGTTATTCATGAGATCCTAAATAAATTTAATATGTTTTTATAATTTAAAAAATCTAATGAATGTTAGTGTGTCATTTATTTTTAATTAGTAGATTTTTTCTTTAGAACCTAAATTAAAAATATATTTTTAATTATAATTTGGATACTGAACTAAACTAATTAAATTAATAGAAAAATTAAATGGGAGAGAAGGATAAGAGATGGGTATGAGAGGCATATAATCTTCTTGTATGTTAATAGGAAGGAATTTGTACATAGTTATGTTTGGTCTTGTGCAATAAAATTTATCATATATAAAACCATGGTCTTTCCCATCTTGTAACAAGCATCTCCTTCTTAAAAATAATTACCATGAATTATTCACCAGCCAGTTAATAACTAACAACATAGCTAAAATGAGATACATAATTTTTCATTAAAAAAGAATATGCTTCTTGTTGGAAATAATTCCAACTTCATCATTTTCTGTGCGTTGACTTTCCTTCCCTTGCCTTTGGGCCGTTCACCGCTTCACCGCTGCTCTCTTCCGTTCTGCTCACTGCATCGTGGTTTGGCTGTCTCTCCTTGCTTCACCGCCACCACGTGGACTGATCCTTCTCTGCTGGCGGTCTCGCGGTGGCTCTGTTCTGTGTCTCCCGTGTTTTCGTGACCTTACTACTTCCTCACCGTGGTAGTGCGGTTAACCTTCCATTTGTTGCTTTCGGCATCCCGCGGTCTGGCTTATCATCCCTGGCGGAAGCACGGTGTCGGAGTCTGTCGGTGCCTGGCGGTTACCGCAACCTCCGCGGCTTGTTTCTTAACCATGGCGGTAGCATGGTAAGTCATCTACTTGTATCTGCTAGCTGTTACCGCAGCCACCGCGGTCCATTATTTAATCATGGCGGTAGCGTGGTAGTTAACTCGAAGGTTGACCATTTGACCTTTCCTGGTGGCTGTTTGTGCGCTCCTCGGTGGCTTGGAAGGACGTTTGCTTAAATGCGATTGGACATGGTTTTATTATGATTTGAGCTCGCCAGCTTGGCTTATACTTTGAGCCTTAACTTCTTTGTACATATGGTTCTCTCAGACTGATAGAAATATTTTAGATATATATGTGTGTTCGTATTTGTGATATGTGATGATAGAGAGAACATAGAGAGAAGAGGACTGTGTAATAAAGATGACATGAAAATGCTCCCAAGAGCAGAAGACAAATAGTTAGTTTCAGAAGATGAAAATTTAAGAGCCGAAGCTCTATTGTAGTGGAATATGTATTTTTGAGAATGAATATAATATGATAAACTGGGTTTGAGCATATGTGTCTAAATTTCATAATTTTAGTATCTTTAATTGTTTGTTTGTTTTAGCATGCCTCCTGTTATCTCCCACAAAGTGGTATCAGAGCATTAGCAGTTTCAGAGTTTTTATGTTATCTTTTCCCACAAAGTGGTATCAGAGCCTTGTTGGTCAGTTTGACTGGGAGTAGAAATGTGTGGTAAATTTGTGTGACAAACAGTCACTGTCAAGTTTCTGTGAGCCATAGGGTGTCTAGGAGCTTTATGTCAAAATATGAGAAGTTTATTTGGGTTTAGAAATTTGTGAAGAAGGTTAAAAAGAAAAGAAGTTTTAAAAGAAAATGAAGCCACAAGTGCTTTGTCAATAAGGAAAAATTGTTTGTTTCAGATGTAGAAGCTGCTAAGTATGTAAGAATTCATTCCTAGAGAGGAAGATATGAGAAAAGTTTGAATGTTTGAAAAAAATTGAAGCTAGTTTAGCTAAGAGGGAGATTTAGAGTGTTTGAAGCCTAGGAAGTGTTTTCTCTAACCAGTTGCTGAGAAAAGTAAACAGGAGGCTGTGTGCATGAGAAGAAAGAAGACTTTTTTTGAAAATTGTTAAAGAACAGCCATAAGTGCTGCATTTTAAAACAAAGAGAAGAAGTTACAGTCACATGAGAAGCTGTGAAGAAGTCTACAAGGAAAGAAGAAGTTGTTACAAGGAGGTGTTTCAATTTGTGGAGATAGTTGCTAAGAGTTGTTAAAAAATAGAAGCTTTGTTGAAAAAGAAAAAGATTGTGCAAATTATTCATTTCCAGAACAAACAAAAAGTTGCAAACCCAGCTGCTGAATTTCAGTCACGAGATCAAAAGAGGTAAGTTGAAATTTCCTTTTCAAATGGGGAAAGTAGGAAAAAGAGTTAAGAAAGAAAATAAAAATCTTTCATCTGCAAAAGATGTTCTAGAGGAAGAGTTAATTTCTCCTAGAGATGAACTGGGTACTGTTAAAAGAAATAATGTGTGTTATTTTGAAAAGATAAAAGAGATGAAGAAAGAAAACTATTTACTGTTAGAAGAAAATGTTGATCTTGAGAGAGAACTGAGAAAGGTTAAGGCTATAAATGAAGAGCTAGAAGAAAGGTTGAAATCCTTTGAATAAATTAAACAAAGAAATGAGGAGTTTGAACAGAGGACAAATGTGTTTGAAGAAATAAAGAAAAAAAATGAAGATTTGGGAAAATTCCTGAAAAGAGTAGAAGAGGAAAATAGTTTACTGTTGAAAGAAATCACAGATTTGAAAGAAGAAAATGATAGATTAAGAGCATTTGATAAATCTATGGAAACAAGACTTTCTATTTGTAATGTCTCATGTGACACAACAAATTTGTGTTTTTTATTTGAAAATTTTGTTTCTATTGAAAATGCTAATGATAGAAAATGTCTAGATGAACATGTGGATGAATATGAAAATATGGCTAAATGTGATAAAGTGTTAGAATCTTCAAAAGATGAGGTTTGCTGTGAAGAGAATACGGTGTTGAAAATCATGAAAAGAATGGGTTATACTAGACAAGGTCTAGGTAAACATGAACAAGGGAGAAGAGAACCTATTGAAGCTACAATGAGGCTAAAGTTTGAAGGTCTCGGTTACGTTCTAGCAAGGGGAAATGCTGCTACAAGTGCAGGTAAGTTTGTTAGAGAAATTAAAAGTAATGAGTGTTCACACTATCATAGAAGAGGTCACATTAAGGAGAAGTATTGGGATCTACATCCTTGCATGGTTTGTGGTTCAAAGAATCACTGTGAGGAGAAGTGTTGGAGAAATATGTCAAAGAATGAATCTGGTTCAAAATGCATGAAGATGGACTATGGATGGATTGATGATTCAGGTTGGCAGAAGCTAATTGGTATGTTCAAGAGATTGTACAAATGTTCATATGTGAAAGTTAATAAAAATTCTGAGAAGAATGAAGGTTCACATAGAATGAAACATGTTTGGAGAAAAAAGGAGTTGTAGTTTGATGATCCACTTGCAAAGAGTGTAGATGATAATCTCAGTTTGATGTTTTGAAAAATATGAAGATGTTGAAACTGCCATGCAATAGAAAGGGTAAGATTTTACTTTGATTGTTTTTTGAAAAATGAGAAACATTGCTGAAATAACAGAACAAGAAGTATGAGGGAAGTCACAAGAACTTCTAGGCTTGAGTGAAGGATTTTAATCATGAGTAAGGTGATATAAGAATTAGAAATGTAGTTGAAGCTACCACTGAAATTTTAATAGTTTGGAACAGCAGCAGTTGTCTAGGAAGCATGTAAATAATTTTTTTGTTTGAGTGTTATGAAATTTTAGAATGTTTTGAAATACAGTCACATGAAGCTATCAAGGATGCATGTATATATTTTTTCAGTTATTTGAGTGCATTGGAGAGAAGACATAATATGAATGAAAAAAATAGAGGTTACAACCGCAGCTGTTATTGGTCATCAAGAGTTGAGTTGAATCTAAAGTTAGTCAAAGAATATGGATAGAGTTATATCAAAGTTGTGTTTATGAATGAGAAAGTGAAATGAGAAGGAAGAAGACAAGTTTGGAAATTTGGAAAAAGAGGAGTTTGACTAAAAAGGGAGAAATAACATAATGATTTGCAATCAGTTTGTGGTAATTTGAAACTACCTCTTTGAATGTTCTTTTTACAGTCAGTTTGTGGTAATCTAAAACCAACTCTTTGAAAGTTTTTTTTTTAGTTAGTTAGTGGTAATCTGAAACCACCACATTTGAAGGATGAATTTGAAACAGTTAAGGAAAGTGCAAAAAAAATGGCAGGTCTCCCTAGCACTAGCAACGTGCCACCATGGGTAGAATTAAATCAATGATATAGAAAGGATTGAAAACATCCTTGTGAGTTTCTCGTAATCTGAAACCACCCTTATCAGAGAATGAAATGGAATAACTCCCAAGCACCTGCAGTGTGTTTCCATGGGAAGAGTTGAATGAAATCAAAATGACAAAGAAATGATGGAACTGCACAAGCAGTGGCAATCAAAAGAAGGATGAGATGAGGGAAAAGAACGATATTAAGAATGAGAAAATTGGTGAGAAGACAAACAGCTAGTTTATGGTAAACTGAAACCATCTCTATTTGATAGAAGATAACAGGCAGATTGCGAAATATGGAAAATTAATGAAGAGGCTGCAGACCTCGGAGAAGAACAAAGATACAGAAGCATAGAGCATGCAAATGAGAAGACTAATGACAAAGCTAAGAATACAGATGAGAAAGTTGAAGAATACATTTGATAGAAAGAAGAAACTCATACAGAGATACAGATGAGGAAATCCAGCGGTAGCTAATGAACAAAATCAAAGAAGATCTAGAAGAGGTCGTTGCAGCAAATCCAGCAGTGGTGAAGAAGATTTCTAGTTTTTCAGAATTCTTGGAAGTGCAGTCATGAAGTTAAAATTAAGAGGGAGTGTTGGAAATAATTCCAACTTCATCATTTTTCGTGCATTGACTTTCCTTCCCTCACGTTTGGGCCATTCACCGCTTCACCGCGGCTCTCTTCTGTTCTGCTTGCGACATCACGGTTTGGCCATCTCTCCCTGCTTCATCGCCACCCCGTGGGCTGATCCTTCTCTGTTGGTGGTCTCGCGGTGGCTCTATTCTGCATCTCCCGTGTTTCCACGACCTTCCTACTTCCTCACCGCGGTAGTGCAGTTAACCTTTCATCTGTTGCTTTCGGCATCCCACGGTCTAGCTTATCATCCCTGGTGGAAGCACGGTGTCGGAGTCTGTCAGTGCCTGGCGGTTTGTTGACCATCACCTGGAGGTTACCGCAACCTCCGCGGCTTGTTTCTTAACCACGACAGTAGCGCGGTAAGTCATCTGCCTGTATCTGCTAGCTATTACCGCGGCCACCGCAATCCACTATTTAACCGTGGCGGTAGCGCGGTAGTCAACCCGAAGGTTGACCATTTGACCTTTCCTCGCGGGTGTTTGTGTGCTCCTCGATGGCTTGGAAGGACGTTTGCTTAAATGCGATTGGACATGGTTTTATTATGATTTGAGCTCGCCAACTTGGCTTATACTTTGAGCCTTAACTTCTTTGTACATATGGTTCTCTCGGACTAATAGAAATATTTTAGATATATATGTGTGTTCGTATTTGTGATATGTGACGATGGAGAGAAAAAGAGTGAAGTCTGAGAGAGACAAATAGAGAGAACAGAGAGAGAAGAGGACTGTGTAATAAAGATGACATGAAAATGCTCCCAAGAGCAGAAGACAAATAGTTAGTTTCAGAAGATGAAAATTTAAGAGTCGAAGCTCTATTGTAGTGGAATATGTATTTTTGAGAATGAATATAATATGATAAATTGGGTTTGAGCATATGTGTCTAAATTTCATAATTTTAGTATCTTTAATTGTCTGTTTGTTTTAGCATGCCTCCTGTTATCTCCCACAAAGTGGTATTAGAGCATTAGCAGTCGGATAGTTTTTATGTTATCTTTTCCCACAAAGTGCTCCATGACTCTTTTCATAAAGGTATAACAAATCATCTATACATTCTTTTTAAACTAAAAAGAGTAAACACCTTTTACTTTTACATTTCAATTTCAATTATTTCATCTAAATAAGATAAAAAATAACATAGAGTAACAAGGTCAAAGATCCCACATCTAGATACTTTTTGTCTTCCAACACTTGGCATTTCATTTGTAAGAGGGAGAGTATCACCCAAGTGCTTTACCTCCAACTACAGACCAGCAGGACTTGCACATCTTCCTAACTCAAAGTGACCCTTCCCTTTAATGAATGTTTTAGTCAAGAACCATCTTATTTTTTCCATATGAGCTTTGGTGTTGTGTCCTACTTAACTAATACCATCGTATAGCTATGGATACCTTCCAACTATGTATAAAATCTTTGCTTAGCTAAGTATCTAGGCCACAGTGAACCGACAAGTACATGGAGAGACAATTGCACTCACTTTGGCCAAAGTATTTATATTATAAATGAAATCACTACTAATGAGTGAATTGATTTGTTCACCCACCCTACTCGACTTGGAGTACCATATCTAACCTAGGGTTAACTTGAACTAACTATTCAACCCATTGGATAAACACATGGAACTTTTACTCAATATAAATTGAATTCCTATTCATAACTCTATTGAGTTGATAAAGTGTTTAACTTTCATTGAACCCTTGTGTTACTTGGCATAACTATGGGTCTTGGCAACTGCCACTAGCTCAAGGTACAAAGTACATGATATTTTCTAGTCTGATAATTAGTCTTCTTGGAATTCACTTGTCGACATAGTTAGTTAACTTGACCCAATTGGTCACAATATGGTTAAGAAACTCCATTCACATATTATCTCAAATTTGGGTGATTTTCCACTTAGTATGAAACCCTAGAAGGGTTAACTATTCAAAACCAAAGAGGTAAGGTCTCCATTGCAAGAAACTCAAGCATTCATAAAATCTTTCCAAAATGGAAAAAGGAAAATTCATTCCTAGAAAAAAGAATTCTTGGTACAAACTAGCCTCAAGTTGAGCTTAAGGCTCTTTTCCTTTCCTTTTCTCAAAGCCTTATGAGACTTGGTTATAACCCTTAAGAAACAACAATATAGCATATTTCAAACTTGTGTGCATTTGTGAGATATATTTACAAACATTTATAAACATCATGGTTCTTAATTGTCACAATAAAGAGGAATTAGCATTCAAATAAGATTTGGTTACATTTAGATAATAGGGGCTATACAAGAAGGTTCAACATTATTAAGTTAACAAGGAAATCTTCTTGAAATTTCAAGGGATATTTTCTTTCCTCATCATTAATCTATTTGTTTTTATTATCCCTTTTGGCCTTATCTATTCTTTGTTTAATTTTGAATACAATATCTTGTGCATTCCTTTTAATGCCCACTACGGGTCTAAGGGGTGTGGGAGAGTTAACCAATATTAATGCAACAAATTATATATGGTGGGGACCTTTTTTTGAGCTATTTTTTATAGAACCCATCTTATTTTTTTCTTCTTCTTTGGGTAGAACACCAAGAATTCCTTCTACAGAAATAGGGTCAACCCTAGTATTCACCTGATAAGGGTTTGTGATTCCATACCCTTTTGGTGGCATAACCTCATAGACATCATTGGGTCCCTTGTTGTACTAATTAAATAAATCAGGGTTTTCTATTAACATGTCTTCTTTCATATTTTCAACAGTGACAAGAGTGGGATAATATCCCTATTTTTCACATTTTGGCTTTCACTATTGATGTTTCTTTGATTATATTTTGGTACACCTAGATTATTTTTACTAATAAGGTAGTTCCTTCTACAATTCCATTCTCTTTTAGAGAGGAAGTGTGTACTTAAAACACTGAGGACTTCAATTCCACATTTAACCTTTTTCACCCAAGTCTATTTCATTTCTTCTAGGATATCCATTTTGGGTGTTGGTGGGACAAGAATTCTCACATCTATGTGTAGAAGTGTGGCTTTGGTCTATTCAAATCTCAAGAATTTGTCTATGATAGCAGATGTGAAATAGATTTCATAATTGTGGGGGTACACCTTTAATAGTGACCCATCTTAGATACGAGATGGGTAGCACATCCTCATTAATCAACTTTGGTGACCATACAATAGCCCTGAATACAACATTGCCTATTGTTGGATAGTATTTTTTGACTAAGATATTTTCTTGCATTGCATGATCTTTCATAAATATCTAGAAAATCCCTTTCTGAATCATGTGACAAAAAGAAAATTAAAACCCTAATTTCCTAAACCACACATTATTAAACCATTCATCAAGGAACTTTCTTGCTAGAATTTTCTCCCTATCAAAAATATCTAGAAAGATTGCAATATTTTTAAATTTTTTTCCTCATTCTTAATGGCATGAAACATTATATTATTAAGGGAGATAATAAGTCTTATAAGGCTAAGAGGGGAGTACTTACCTTCATATCTTTTATTTCGCCCTTCCTCGTAGAGAATTCCTTCATTCACAAGGACAAATCTTGCATTTTCTAAAATTTCCATTGAATTCCGTAATAGAATGTCATATAATGACTAATCAAATTTGTGCTTATTGTTAATATTTTCCATTTTAGAAATGTTGGGAGGCACACCCTCAACTCTCTCTCCATCCCCCATTACTCCAGGGTTACTATCCTAGAGATCTTTCACTTTTCAATCTTTTCTAGCTTAAATTCATTTGCATAATTCTAGTTAATAATTTTTTTTTGAGGTGGGAATACTCTTCACTTTCACATCTGTATCTACACACATGTACATAATAGTGTTAGCATACAGTAGCTTTGGTCCCAAGTAAAACTAACGTATTGGATCAATCACCCTTATAAGGATTTCCTAAAAAAAAATAATGCTAGTCAATTAATCCTCGGTGTTGTATTTGTATATGATTTACCCAGAAAGAGAGTATGTTATTTTATGTGACTTATATAAACTACCTTTTATATTCTTTATGGTTCACCTAGATATAGAGCATGCTAGTCCTTGGGATTCATAAGTATTGTATGGTTCCTAGAAATAAATCACACTAGACCTTGAACTATACCCTACATTTTTCCTAAAAATAGAGGACATTATGATTATGCTTTCCATTTTTAGCAACAAATTATGCTAAAAATACTTGGTTTTTCTTTCTTCTATCTATCAATGTGTCTGATATGTGTTTTGATTATTCATGTTCCTTTTATATATGTTTAATCTTAGGTATTAGGTTATTTCTGATTTTTAAACACTATTATTGTATTGGTTATATTTTTCTAATTCCTTTATTTTGTAGGTTTTGTGCTTAATATTTTATGTTGTACATGTTTTTATTGTTCAACATGTTTTTTTTGTAAGTTTTTAGCTTGGATGCATATTTCCTCTTCTTAGAGAGCTCTCTACATCCTCAATAGTATCATTCTTAAGATGACATTTATCTTGTGTGCCTCAATGTATCTTTTCACTTAGTGTTATTAGCCTAATAAAGTGGAAAAATATATCATAAATTGCACACCCTTACAATTTTCATGTTACATTTTTGGCTCACTTTAGTGATTATAACCCTTGGCATGTTTTCATGTCATTTGGCTCATACATTAGCCTTTTCTCCCTCTCAATGCTAAATTAAATTTTTTATTTGATTTTTCGTTGAATTTATTTTATATAAACCAATATCTTTTTCACATTTACCTCTTTTTTTGTGTTTCAAGATTTTAGAATCATATCGTGCTTGGATTCCAATGTGGCATGGAAAAATCTACATGATGTATTAGTTTCCTCTAACATGTTTTCATACTATAGTTATTTTATATATTTTTCACATTTCTTTGAATGAGCAAGCTTTGTAACTAACCTAGGTTGAATCCCAATGGCTAGTTTAAGTTCTTGGTCTCTTCATATTTCCTCTTATTATCATTTTTGGAAGCTCTATTGTGATCTATTTGTAAATTTCTTAGCACACCAAAGGATTGTTTAGCATCTTACTATCCAAATTTGGTTTATTTTTCATTCTTGCACCCTTGAGGACATCTCAATTGTGTTTGTTTTAGTTTTTCATCTCCCTTCTTCATGCAAGGTGATTATGTTCTATATTTTAATTTTTTGTTTGTATTTATTAATCTATTTTGTGTCTTTAAAACTTGTTATTTTATCATTTCCATTTGATAATACACACTAGCATATTTCTCCTTGTATACCTAGGGGTAATATTCATAAAATTCATTTATTTGTCTACTTCTAGACACACTTAGTTTAAGAGCACACAAATTTCCATTGTCTCTCTTTCATTGACTATTTTTGATAAAAGGGTAAAACAGGTTTTATAGGGACCCGAAACCACTAAGTTTACAAAGTAGAAAAGAGGACACCAAAGTCCCACCAAAAAAACCAGCTGCCCGAGAAAAGACCAGCAGCAACCAAATGAAAAAGACCAGAAAGGTGAAGATGAAAGGAACAACAAAGTAAGCACAAAGAAAACCCTAGCCATTAATTCAGAGTCATGAGGACAGACTCCGTCTTTGCCTCCAGTTTCTGCATATCATTAACACCCTTTTTAAAAGTTTGAATCATCTTCGGAGTAAGGGGGGCCTTGCGCTTCAGATTGGTTCTGGTTCTTCTAGAAATTCCTGCTTCCTTATCCTGGATTTATCCTTAGTTTCCTCCAAATCCACCACCAGAGACCCCTGCTAGGCTTTATCAAGCTTCTCAGTCATCGCGTTAATGATAATGGCATTGTGTCTTGCCATACGGTTGTTTTGCTCAGCAACGGTTTTGATGGTATTCCATAAGTTCTCAACTTTGGAGTCAATATTTCTGTTACTATGATCCACATCTTTCTTTTCCATCTCAACAATCTTAGTGCCCATCTCATCAATCTTGCTTTGCAAGGCCCATTTTTTAATTTTCAACTCATTAATTTCAGATCTCTTTCATTGACTGTTTGTGGAGGTTTCAAGACTAAAATAAGGGCTTGAATATCTATAGAAAACACATAAGTAGCTTCAAACCTTTTTCTCTCTAAGATATGGATTTATATAAGACAAATTGCACAAAGCTTTGATTTCATTTCTACCATTTTCTATATCATTTAGTTTTTTATTCATTTAGTATTGTTTCAATATTATTATGTTTTTTGATGTATTTGGGAGCTTTATTATGTTGGAATGTCATCCTTTGTATGTTTTAAAAATAGATTTATATTTTGCAATATTAGCATATGACAATGTGTGACGTGTGAGGAGGACTATAGTAAATTATATAAATGTAGGTGCATCACAACCACATCTTGGGAAATTAGATTTGTATTCTTGTACTAAGTCCCTTTATCCCTTTCATTTACATTTATAAATTTAGTTTGATTATTCTATATTTATTTTTTTATAATTCAATATTTTACAAGCTAGATTTTTTTCCCTCTTTCACTTGATTTATGTAGAAAAGGGAAAATTTATCTAGATAATATTTTTATTTATGTTTCTACATTTTACTAATAGAATTATAGTTCATCAAAAACTTAAAGAAAATATAAAACATAATCTTATATAATGAATAGCATATAAAAATTTAAAAAATTAAGTGAAAAACAATTAACACATTGTTTCTCCATTATATATAGTAGTTGATTTCTCATATGGACTATTTTATGGTATCTAAATTACTCTCTAAAATTATTTTAGTCTAAAAAGTGTATCATAAAACTCAAAAAGAGGTTCCTTCAGTTTTGAAATAAAATTTTCTATAGGGAAATTACTTAGTTTTTTGTATTCAGAGAAAAAGAAAAGTACAAAGGTAAAGAGTAGTATTAAACTATAGAAAAGAAGAATAGTAAGTCATAATGGCCAAGAAAATAGCCATCAACTATAGCAGTTACAAAACAATAGAAAATATAATCTCATAATTACAAAAATAGTAATAATATAGCAGCAAATAGTTGTAGCAATATTAAAATGTCCAATAGAACAAAAAAATTTAAACTAAACCAATCAACAACATTTACAATGAGCTAGAGTAGAAAAATCACAATTGGGACCTTAGAGCTTCTTTAGTATGAGGGAATTTTTTGTTTAACAAGTGGTTCACTTAAAGCTCAATTTTTTGAATGTAGACCTTCAACTTGAGATTCCTTTTAGAATCCACCTATAGATGCGAGAAAAAAGAAGCAAGAAAGTAAAAGGTATCTAAGTAAAGCTTTAAAAATGTAAGTTCTCTGTGATCACAATGAATGTTAAAGATTTACTTACATCTAATTTTCTATAAATGTGGCAAGATGATATGTCTAACACTATCAGCAATAAAATTATCATGAAGCTCTATCCTAAGAAGAGCCTCTTTCCATCTTAATTTATGATAAAAGAAGCAAGAAAATCATTAAATATTGAGTTCCATTTCTTTTTAACAAATTGGCAGCCCCAAAAAGTCTGGCATATATCTTCGTTTTTGGAGAAACAAGGATATTTATTTGGTCATATCTTGATATATTTTAACCTGCCCCCAATGGGAAACTTACATTGAATTAATTTCCAAGAAAGTAATTGAGCATCAGAAGGAGCTTTTGATTTCTAGATTTGACCAGAAATTTTTTCCCAAAAATTTTTCATTGAATTTGTAATGCCACTTAAGATTCAAGCAAGGATTCAAAGACAAAACATGAAAAAACTACAAATATAACTTTTTTAAAGGAAACCATAGAAAAGTATAACCTTCCAACCAAATTCAATCTCTGAAAAAACTACAATGTATAGGAGTACATAGTTTCATAGTGAATTCCTCTAGAACTAAGGAACACACAAAAATCAAGAAAGCTATAAACTTATTGCTTGAATATTAAATTATGCTTTGATGGTATTCCATGCTATCCAACTCAAAGTAGAAAAATCCTAAATATCACCAACATTACGAACTCATTTTTTAAACAAAGAATATGACAATTTCGGAAAGCTTAAGGATAAGGGTTGCTCATGATAACAAATGAGTTTGTTCCACCAAATGAAAGAAGTCGAGAAGTTGAATCCATGTTGCAAAGAGGCATATCTCCATTATAAAAGGTGACAAACATGTTTCCCAACGTTCCAAATTGATTGGATGGATGGAGAAAAATTAATTGAAAAGAAGGGGGCATAAAGGATTTGTTGCAAGAATGAAGGTGTTGTCATTGATGTCAACTAGTCAATTGGTTATCAACTAGTATCTATTTTCATTAATGTCATGGATGCAAGTTATTGTCTGTATATGTCAAGGATATTGAGAAAATTGTAATGAAGATAAGTTGCAGGTGTTTAGTAGTTGCTCTGGGTTTCGCATTAGAATTTTCTCCTATTTTTATGTGATATAGATATGTTGATCATGGTTGTTGGAAGATTCCATATCTAGATATTTGGCTTATGATTCATTGTACAGTGCGAGTTATGTTCACCAATTGTGAACTATGGTTTCTATGTTTCTGGTTGAGGTCTGGGAGAAATGTTGTTGGTCTAGATTTCCTTTTGGTTAAGTCTTATGACTTGCAGTTCTATAGTTAAGTTGTTATGATCATGTTGAAGATAATTTTTATGTTTAGAAGGATTTTATCATGCTAAGGGTTGTGTGTTCTTACGTGTTCTATGTGTTTTAAACTGGTTTGGTCGACTATGTTTTGAACACTACCTTCAAAGTTGATGAAGCAGGTTGGGACCTACTTTGGTCCTCATTAAGTGTGTGTTTGGGTCACCCTCAATCTATTTCCACCCTAGGATTTTTTGCTATCGAACTAATTTGAATTTAATGATGGATGGATGACTTTGGATATGTTTCAAAGTTGAAGATGGTATAAATATAGAATGAGTTAGTGGTGAAAGTATTACAAAGAGATATGAGAAAATAAATAGAGAATATAGATGTGAAGAAAATGAAAATTGAACTATGTGTGTGATGTGAGTGCTGCAAATCAGTGTGAAGTCCAAATATTGAGTTTCTAGATGTAGTGAGCTAAAGGTGTACTCTATCATTCATGCATTTCTACAAGTGGTTGAGTAAATTGTGGTGGAAACCTTTTTTGCATTGAGATTGTCTTCTCTCTGTAATATGTAACTTCTATATTATTTTTATCTCTATGGTAGTGAGCCCTCTAGGTGGTTAACCCTTTGGATAGTGAGTCCTAATTCAAATAGTGAGACCTTGTTTTTGAAGTGAGCCTTTTTCTCAAGCAACACAATCCTTTGTAATTGATTTTGATATTCTCTATAATGTGATCTAATCCTCACTGTGGTTTTTCCCTTATTGGTTTTTCCACGTAAATCTAGTGTTATTGTGTTTGTGTGATGGTTTTCAATTTTTGCACTCGCACTTAATGTTTAAGAATTCTAGAAGAGGTAAGGATTTGTGATTGATCTAAGTTTTGGTGAATGATTTAAAGGTTTAAATTTTTCACAACTAATTCACCCCCCCACCCCCTCTCAAGTCTTGTTAAACAAATTATATCAAAGCTTGGTTCCTTGGAGAAGAGTTAACTACTTAAGGAAGGTTTGGGATGGCTAGCAAAGTTATTCATGATTATCCGAGGTTCGATGGAACTAATTATGCTATCTAAAAAAATTCAAATGGAATAATATCTAGAGTATTGTGGATATGATGTGGAGAAATATTACAAGAATACTTACACTCCTTGTGTCAATGGTCCGAGTACGACTGATGAGATCAAGGCACATGAAGTGAATAATAAGGTGAACTACATTTTGAATAATACTCTTGTACATTCCAATTTGATTAAAGTTCAAAATTTGAAAATTGTTAAGGAAGCCTAAGATTCTTTGGAAAAGGTACGTGAAGGAGATGAAAGAGTCAAAGAGGCAAAGTTGAAAATTTTGGAGACATAGTTTGAGCTCCTACATATGTCTAAATATGAAAATGTTAAATCTTGAAATAAACAAAGATATGAGAAAGAAAAGAAAGGTAAAAAGATCAACAATGCTTATTTTGTGAATGAGGATGCTAGTATATCTGATGAGAAATCTGATTATTGAGATCCTGATGAATGAATTCTTGTTCTTAAATATAAAAGATGAACCTACTTCTGCTAATTCTGAAAAATAGGTGAAGGAATCCCCTTCGAAGAAGGAGAAAATTGAAGCTATTGTAATCTCTGTCCTACATGCTAAACAAGAAAATACTAAATTGGGTTGTTGATAGTGGTTTTTAACATCACATGACTCGTGATATTTTGTAGGCTTTGGGCTTAACATTTTATGTTGTATGTATGATTTTATTGTTCAACATGTTTTTTTTGTAAGTTCTTGGCTTGGAGGCATTTTTCCTCTTCTTAGAGAGCTCTCTACATCCTCAATAAGATCATTCTTAAGATGAAATTTATCTTATGTGCCTCAATGTATCTTTTCACTTAGTGTTATTAGCCTAATAAAGTGGAAAAATATATCATAAATTGTACACCCTTGCAATTTTCATGTTACATTTTTGGCTCACTTTAGTGATTATAACCCTTGGCATGTTTTAATGTTCATTTGGCTCATACATTAGCCTTTTCTCCCCATCAATGCTAAATTATGTTTTATTTGATTTTTTCGTTGAGTTTATTTTATATAAACCAATATCTTTTTCACATTTACCTCTTTTTTTGTGTTTCAAAGCTTTTAGAATCCTATCATGCTTGGATTCCAATGTGGCATGGAAAAATATACATGATGTATTAGTTTCCTCTAAAATATTTTCATACAATAGTCATTTTATATATTTTTCACCTTTCTTTGAATGAGCAAGCTTTGCAAATAACCTAGGTTGAATCCCAATGGGTAGTTTAAGTTCTTGGTATCTTCATCTTTCCTCTTAAATTATCATGTTTGGAGGGATCTGTGAATGCTCTATTTTAATCTTTGAAGCTATCTCTAACAAGTTTTAGATCTTTTGAAGCTCTATTGTGATCTATTAGTAAATTTCTTAGGACACCAAAGGATTTTTTAGCATCTTACTATCCAAATTTGGTTTATTTTTCATTCTTACACCCTTGAGGACATCTCAATTGTGTTTGTTTTAGTTTTTCATCTCCCTTCTTCATGGAAGGTGATTATGCTCTATATTTTAATTTTTTGTTTGTATTTATTAATCTATTTTTGTGTCTTTAAAACTTGTTATTTTATAATTTCCATTTGATAACACACACTAGCATATTTCTCCTTGTATACCTAGGGGTAATATTCATAAAATTCATTTATTTGTCTACTTCTAGACACACCTAGTTTAAGAGCACACACATTTGCATTGTCTCTTTGTCATTTATTGTTTGTGGATGTTTCAAGACTAAAATAGGGGCTTGACTATCTATAGAAAACACATAAGCAACTTCAAACCTTTTTTCTCTAAGATATGGGTTTATATAAGACAAACTATGTACAAATCTTTGATTTCATTTCTACCATTTTCTATATCATTTAATTTTTTATTCATTTAGTATTGTTTCAATATTATTATGTTTTTTGATATATTTGGGAGGTTTATTATGTGGAATGTCATCCTTTATATGTTTGAAAAATATATTTATATAAAGGAATTTATATTTTGCAATATTAGCATATGACAATGTGTGATGTGTGAGGAGGACTATAGTAAATTATATAAATGTAGGTGCATCACAACCACATCTTGGGAAATTAGCTTTGTGTTATTGTACTAGGTCCCTTTCCCCCTTTCATTTAAATTTATAAATTTAGTTTGATTATTCTATATTTATTTTTTTATAATTCAATATTTTACAAGCTAGATTTTTTTTCCTCTTTCGCTTGATTTATGTGGAAAAGGGAAAATTTATCTAGATAATATTTTTAGTTATGTTACTACATTTTACTAATAGAATTATAGTTCATCAAAAACTTAAAGAAAATAAAAAAAATGTAATCTTCTTTAATGAATAGCATATAAAAATTTAAAAAATTAAGTGAAAAACAATTAAACACATCTTTTGTCCATGATATATAGTAGTTTATTTCTCATATGGACTATTTTATGGTATCTAAATTACTCTCTAAAAATATTTTAGTCTAAAAAGTGTATCATAAACTCAAAAAGAGGTTCCTTCAGTTTTGAAATAAAATTCTCTATAGAGAAATTACTTAGCTTTTTGTATTGAGAGAAAAATAAAATTACAAAGGTAAATAGTAGTATTAATCTATAGAAAAGAAGAATAGTAAGTCATAATGGCAAAGAAAACAACCACCAACTATAGCAGTTACAAAATAATAGAAAATATAGTCTCATAATTATAAAAATAGTAATAACATAGCCACAAATAGTTGTAGCAATATTGCAATGTCCAATAGAATAGAAAAATCTAAACTAAACCGATCAACAACATTTACAATGAGCTAGAGTAGAAAAATCACAATTAGGACCTTAAAGCTTATTTGGTATGAGGGAATTTATTTTTTAACAAGTGGTTCACTTGAAGCTCAATTTTTTGAATGTGGACCTTGAGCTTGAGATTTGTTTCGGAATCCACCTATAGATGCGAGAAAAAAGAAGCAAGATGATAAAAGGTATCTAAGAAAAGCTTTAAAACTGCAATTTCTTGGTGATCACTATGAATGTTAAAGATTTATTTACATCTAATTTTCTATAAATGTAGCAAGATGATATGTCTAACACTAGCAGCAATAAAATTATCATGAAGCCCTATCCTATGAAGAGCCTCTTTCCATCTTAATTTATGATAAAAAAATAGCAAGAAAATCATTAAATATTGAGTTCCATTTGTTTTTAACAAATTCGTAGCCCCAAAAAGTCTGTCATATATCTTCGTTTTTTGAAAAAAAGGATATTTATTTGGTCATATCTTGATATATTTTAAGTTTCCCACAATGGGAAACTTACATTGGAGTAATTTCCAAGCAAGTAATTGAGCATCAAAAGGAGCTTTTGATTTCTAGATTTGACCAGAAATTTTTAATTGAATTTGCAATGCCACTTAAGATTTAAGTGAGGATAGGGTTGACCCTTTGGTGAAATGGTGGGGCTTATTTCCTATAGAGCCAACAACAAAGGTTCAAACCTCGCGGGGTCACTCTCTACCACGTCAAAAATGGAGTTTGTTTACCCTGGTGTTAAGGGGAGGCTCCTTGGTGAACTGGTGGGGCTTATTGCCTATAGTGCCAACAACCAAGGCCCAAACCTTAATATCTTTTAAAAATAAGGGTTGACCCTTTGGTGAAATGGTGGGGCTTCTTTCCTGTAGAGCCAACAACCAAGGTTCAAACCTCGTGGGGTCACTCTCTACCGCGTCAACAATGGAGTTTTTTTACCTTGGTGTTAAGGGGAGGCTCCTTGGTGAATAGGTGGGGTTTATTGCCTATAGTGCCAACAACCAAGGCCCAAACCTTAATATTTTTTAAAATGAAATAATTATTATTATAGGGAGCAAAAAATGGCAAGCAAAAATTTGCAGGAGTCTGCAGGTGAAAAGGAGCAAGAGCGAGAGCCAACACCAAAATCCAGGAAATCATGGGGCGACTGGGTTCTGGAGGAAGAAAATGATATGAAAAATCAGGTAGAAACTCTCCCTCAAACAAATGTGCACATCCCCCAGTGGGTATTTGAAAATGGAGAATGGGTAGACAAATGCGATCCGCTCCACCTGAGAATCTCGTCGGGCCACAACTAGAGAATCACATAGCCCAACAAACATAACGGGAAGCCATTATAGAAAAAAATCAAGAGAACCCTATTGAGGCTCAATGGCATGGGTGGATCCAGGAAAATGACCGCTGGGGAAAAACCTCAGAGTCAAACTTGTGCAACAAAGGCAACTTCATCCTGGCTCGAACCAGCAAAGTATGGAGAAACAAGAACCCAAGAAACACCAACACAGGGAAAACGTACCATCAGTCTAGAGGTCACCAAGGAAGGCTAAACCAGAGAGATAGGGATTTACTCAATCGGAAAGCCAATAGGAGAGTCTCCAACCCAAATCCAAACAAAGTGCTACGCCCCCGAGGAAGCAAACTCTTTCAATTGCCCTCAGCCATAATTGAACAAAGAGTAGATTGACTGATGGAACTAGCAATGTTTTCCAAGTGGATGGGTCACGGATACCCTAGCGAGGAGATCAAAGCCTAGTGGAAAATAAAATTTCAAAATTAGGTAAGCATAAGCCAACTTCCAAACTCATTTTTCCTTATAGAATTCAGTGATCAAATACCAAAATTTGAAACAATCAATGGGAAACCCCTATTCATGAATGCCCATAGCTTTCATTGCCTAAAATCGAAGGCTAATTTCGATCCCTAGAATTACAAAATAATTCAAACCCCCGTCTGGCTCAAGCTAATCGACCTACCATCAGAATTCTGGAATTTAGAAGCCTTAATCCGCATTGGTGATGCCCTTGGAGTATGCTTAGGAGTAAATGAGGATTTTATCAATGGAGTAGAAGGATCTATAGCTGGCATCTTGGTTGAAATAGATGAAGTAGTTGGGATCTATAAAAACTTGGAAATACTAACAAAATACGGAAGCTGGCAATAGGAAATTGAAATTTGTGCAGGACATGAGCAAAGAAAATGTCTGTTTAAAGAATCATGCTCGGAATGCCCCTCCAAAGGTGGAAAGATATTTACCCCAAAAAAAGGTACCTCAACCCCAACCCCTAAACCCTCCGCCCCAAGCTCCTCCCCTCCAGAAGCTTATCCTAAAGGACCCTCCTCGAGCTTAGAGCAAAATCTAGATTGTGCAGCGATTCCCCGTGATTTGGAAACTCCTATGGAATCCCTGGCTAAAAATCTTATCAGAACAAAACAAGCTCTAAATGCCCTAATGGAAGGGGCCCAAGACTTACAAAAATACATAAGTCTTCAATTAGGGATCCCATCTAAAGAAATAGAGCCTCAACTCTCCCAAATGTCAGAAAAAGACCCAGCATGAACCCCAAACCCCCCCAACTTCTCCCTGCATGACACCGAAGGGATAAATACTCTCCCAGAAGAGGAAGGAAACTACCCTCTCTCAGAAGAGGAAATGGAAACTTGGGAAGAAATGGAGTTAGGGGCATTATTAGAAATAAGAGAACTAGAACAGACAGAATCCCGAATAAAGGCTCCAAACTTGAAAAAGAAATCTAGTAGAGGCAGGTCGTCAAACAAAGCCAAGATGTTAATAGCTGGCAACACTTCAGGACAACAAAAAAATATTGTTGGGAAGGATAACATCCTTCCCTGCATAGAATGAGGCTTATATCTTGGAATGTGAGGGGCATTAATGCCCCTGACAAATGGTGCATGGTCAAGCATCAAATTGACCAGTCAAAAGTAGACATTGTACTCATCCAGGAAACAAAATGGAGCAATGAAGAAAGGCGAAAGAGGTTGGACTTCTCGAAACAATGGAAAGGCCATTTCAGGGAAGCAAATGGAGCTTGGGGGGGAATTGGAGTCCTTTGGAACCCCCTCTCAATAGAAGGATCAGTAGAGAAAGAGGAGAGCAACTGGCAGTTTCTCATGTTCAAATACTTAAAGAAAAAAATTCGTTTCTTTTGTATCAACATATAGGGGTCAATCCCCACAGTGGCAAAGAAACAAGTCTGGAATAAAATAACAAGTGTCTTGGAAAATAAAATTGGATTTCTAGGAATCCTAGTAGGAGACTTTAATGCAACATTGAACGATAAGGAGAAACAGGGTGGTGTAGGGAGAACTACAACCATTCAGAGAGACTTCCAGGAGTTCATAGACTACAACCATCTAAAAGACGTAAGCACGAAAAATGGTTTATTCACATTGTCCAATAGAAGGAAAGGATTTACTAACATTTTTGAAAGGATAGATCGATTCCTCCTCTGGGGAGATTGGGAGGAAAAGGCAACCACTCTAGAAGCTCAAATCTTGTCGCTCAATGGCTCGGACCACTTCCCCATCGCTCTCACCCTTAGGCATGATGCCCCACCCTTGGGGAGCCCCTTTAAGTTTGAAAATATGTGGCTTAGAGATGCACAGCTTCCAAACCTAATTGAACAATGGTGGAATGAAACCAAATTCAGAGACAATACTTGCCTTTACAAAATAAGCAGAAAACTAGCCCACGTCAAGTTGAAACTCAAAGAATGGAACACTTCTCACTTCAAAAACATATTTCAAGAGAAGGTAAGAGTGGAGTAGGAAATCAAAACACTAAAAAAACATGTTATTGAAAAAGGTATGGATGCAGAGGATTATGAAAATGAAAAATCCCTAAAGGAGGAACTCTCAGAACTACTAAAGAAAGAAGAATGCTACTGGCATCAAAAATCAAGGGAATCTTGGCTCAAAGAAGGCAACAGGAACACCAAATTCTTCCACACATTAGCAATTACAAATAGAAATAGGAACAAAATCTTATAAATCAAAAAATCAAATTGTGAAATGACCCAAACCATTGCAAAATTCAATAAGGAAGCATCCAATTTCTTTGCAAAATTGCTAAACAAAGACTTCCCTGGAAATAGAGTCATTAGAGATAGGTTTTTGAGTTCTATCCCTTCTCTAATCAATGAAGAGAAAAATCACTTCCTATTCCAAAAGATCCCCCTTGAAGAAGTCAAAAAAATAGTCCTCCAAATGAAACCAGACAAAGCACCAGGGCCGGATGGCTTCCCAACTAGCTTCTTCCAAAAATTCTAGCACATAGTGGGAGCGGACTTACGAGAAATTGTAGAGGAATCAAGAAAGAAAATGATAATACTAGGTGCCATGAACCATACATTCCTAGCTCTAATTCCAAAAAAAAAGGAACCTCAATCTATGAGTGACTTCAGACCAATAGCCTTCTGCAACATAGTATACAAAGTGGTCACCAAAATAATTGCGAACCATCTCAAAGCCATCTTGGATAAATTAATCTCAGAGGAACAAAGTGGCTTCGCCCCTAGCAGGTCAATCATGGAAGGAATAATCACAACACATGAGACCATCCACACAGTAAGGAAAACCAGAAATGCTTGCATGCTGCTAAAACTAGACATCCTCAAAGCATATAACATGGTAGACAAACAATTCTTATTAGAAGTCCTAACTAAATTTGGTTTTGGACCAAACTGGATTACTTGGGTCATAGGCTGCATCTCCACAACTAAATTCTCAGTCCTAGTAAATGGATCATCCCATGGATTTTTCTCTTCCACAAGAGGATTAAGACAGGGAGACCCCCTCTCCCCCTTTTTGTTTATAATAATGGCAGAAGTCTTGGGTAGGGGAATACAAAAGTTAGTTAGAGAAGACAAGTGGAAAGGCATCCAATTAGCAAATGGCTTGGAGCCAATATCTCATCTCCAATTTGCAGACGACACAATCCTATTTGGGGAGGCAAGTAGAAGGGAGGCAAGCATGATCAAAACCTTCCTCGATGAATATTGCATTGCTTCAGGGCAAAGTATCAATTGGGGAAAATCTGCAATATTTTTCCTAAACACACAACCAAGCTTACAGAGACCTCTAACTAGAATATTGAATCTCAAGGTGGCTAATCTTCCAGGGCGCTTCCTAGGTATGCCACTATTTGTAGGTATCAACAAAAATTACTATTGGAAAAAAACCTTATCAACAACTGCAAAGCCAGAATGGGAACCTGGAAAGGAAAATGGTTGTCTTCAGCAAGAAGACTACTAATGATCAAATAAGTTCTCTTGGCCATCCTCGTTTACTCAATGTCCTACTTAAAACTACCTAGAGCAGTAGAAGAAGACCTCAACCAAATATTTAGAAGATTCATGTGGTCAGGGACTGGAGACCACAACAAATTTCCCCTAGTGGCTTGGGACAAGATCTATAGACCTCAACAGGCTAGAGGTGCAAGCCTCAGACAATTGGCAATAATGAACCAAGCCATGGGGGCCAAATTGGCTTGGGATATTCACTCGAAAGGGAAAGAAAAATGGGTCAAAATACTAAGGAGAAAATACCTGGACTTCGACGCTCTGACTAGAATTCTAACCACAACCAACCATCCAAGAGGTTCGATCATATAGAATTTTATCCTAGATAGTAGAGAAATAATCTCCCAACATGTGACCTGGGAAATCAATAGCGATGAAAATTCATCCTTCTAGAATGATTCCTAGGGTGGACACCCTCCACTAAGCCAGTCTCCAGACCTAGAGATAATAAATTAGGAAACCACCAGAATATAGGGTGTCAAAGTGGCAGACTTTGGGAGAAAAAAATATAGTCATGGCACCAGCACCGGGAGCTGGAAAGACCTACAGAACCTCAATGCCCTCTAGGCCTAGAAAGATAGCCTATCAAGAATTCTCAAGGACGGATTCTTTATCCCATCTCTAGGCCCAGACATGATCTGATGGTATGGTTCCCCCGCTAGTTCATACAAAGTAAAACTCTGATACAAGGTGAAAGAATTAGCACTAAAAAACAAAGAGTGGCCCTGTAAATTGTTCTGGGGTAATAAATTCCTACCCAAGACAGGGGTCTTCACTTGGCTGGTAGTACAAAAAAGAATACTCACAACAGACAGACTAGCCAACTTCAGCATCCAAGACCCAAGTAGATGTATCTTATGCAAAGCTAGTGAAGAAACATCCAACTACCTACTCCTGCATTGCCCCATGGCATGAGTGTTGTTCTATATTAAAAAACAAACTTGCCCTCCAAACCCCCATCCCTTCAGATCTGGCCTCACGGTTCAAAATGTGGCCACAAAAAATTGGAAAATCAGTGTTTGGAGGAATCTGGCAAGCCTCCCCATCAATAGTAATCTAGGAAATCTAGAAGGAAAGAAACAAGAGAATCTTCCAAAACAAAGAACTGAATAAAGAAAGGCTCTAGGAAAAAATTGAAAAGGAAATAGTAGAAGTATTAAATGAGGAGGCTCGGTCCAACACATCGAACCAACGAACCTTCACAAATTGGAACGATGGTCTTATCAAAAAATTCAAAGGCCTAAAACAATCGTTGATAGCTGGGAATAGGTCAAGTAAGTCAACAAAAATCAGGAGGTCGAAAGTTACTTGGCAGGGACCAGAGTCAAGATGGGTTAAAATAAACTTTGACAGGGCGGCCTGAGGTAACCCAGGTCCAAGAGGCACGAGTTGTGTCGCAAATGACTCCCAAGGTACTCGGCTAGCAGAATTATCCATACATTTAGGCTTCTGCACCAATAATTAGGTAGAGTTTAGGGGAGCATCTCTAGGCCTCCAACTAGGAATTGACTTAGGAGTTCGCAAGATACATCTGTAAGGAGATTCACTAATAACAATCAACAAAATCAAGGAAAATCAGAAATGCCTGCATGCTTCTGAAACTAGACATCTTGAAAGCATATGACATGGTAGACAAAGATATGTTGTTGAGTTCTATCCCTTCTCTAATCAATGAAGAGAAAAACCACCTCCTATTCCAAAAGTTCCCCCTTGAAGAAGTAAAAAAAATAGTCTTCCAAATGAACCCGAAAAAAGTACCAGGGCCGGATGGCTTCCCAACCAGCTTCTCAAAATTTTGGCACATAGTGGGAGCGGACTTAGGAGCAACAGTAGATAAATCAAGAAAGAAAATGACAATGCTAGGTGTCATGAACCATACGTTCCTAGCTCTAATTCCAAAAAAAAGGGAACCTCAATCTATGAGTGACTTCAGACCAATAGCCTTCTACAACACAGTATACAAAGTGGTCACCAAAATAATTTCAAACCATCTCAAAGCTGTTTTAGAAAAAGTAATCTCAGAGGAAAAAAATGGCATCGCCCCTAGCAGGTCAATCGTGGAAGGAATAATCACAGCACATGAGACCATCCACATAGAAAAGAAAACTAAAAAATGCCTGCATGCTGCTGAAACTAGACATAATCAAAGCATATGACATGGTAGACAAAAAATTCTTATAAGAAGTCCTAACTAAATTTGGTTTTGGACCAAACTGGATTACCTAAGTCAACAACTGCATCTCCACAGCTAAATTCTGAGTCTTGGTGAATGGATCATCCCATGGATTTTTCTCTTCCACAAGAGTATTAAGACAGGGAGACCCCTCTCCCCCTTTTTGTTTATAATAATGGCAGAAGTCTTGGATAGGGGAATACAAAAATTAGTTAGAGAAGACAAGTGGAAAGGCATACAGGTAGCAAATGGCTTGGAGCCAATATCTCATCTCCAATTTTTAGATGACACAATCCTATTTGGGGAGGCAAGTAGAAGGGAGGCAAGGATGATCCAAAATTTTTCTCGATGAATACTGCATTGCTTCAGGGCAAAGTATCAACTAAAGAAAATATGCAATCTTTTTCCTAAACACACAACCAAGCTTATAAAGACCTCTAGCTAGAATATTGAATCTCAAGGTAGCCAATCTTCTAGGGCTCTTCCTAGGTATGCCACTATTTGTAGGTATCAACAAAAATTACTATTGGGAAAACCTTATCAAAAACTGCAAAGCCAGAATGGGAACCTGGAAAGGAAAATGGCTATCTTCAGTAGGAAGACTACTAATGATCAAATCAGTTCTCTCGGCCATCCCCGTTTACTCAATGTCCTGCTTAAAACTACCTAGAGTAGTAGAAGAAGACCTCAACCAAATATTTAGAAGATTCATGTGGTCAAGGACTGGAGACCACAACAAATTTCCCCTGGTGGCCAGGGACAAGATTTGCAGCCCTTAGTAGGCTAGAGGTGCAAGCCTCAGACAACTAGCAATAATGAACCAATCTATGGGGGCCAAATGGGCTTGGGATATTCACTCAAAATGGGAGCAAAAATAGGTCAAAATACTAAGGAAAAAATACCTGGACTTTGACGCTCCGACCAGAATTCTAACCACAACCAACCTTCCAAGAGGTTTGACCATATGAAATTTTATCCTAGACAGTAGAGACATAATCTCCCAACATGTGACCTGGGAAATTAATAGCGACAAAAATGCATCCTTCTAGAATGATTCCTGGGGTGGACACCCCCCACTAAGCTACTCTCCAGGCCTAGAGATAATAAAGGAGGAAACCACCACAATATGGAGTGTCAAAGTGGTAGACTTTGGGAGAAAAACATATAGTCATAGTGCCAACACCTAGAGCTAGAAAGACCTACAGAGCCTCAATTCCCCCTAGGCCTAGAAAGATAGCCTATCAATAATTCTCAAGGACAGAGTCTTTATCCCATCTCCAGGCCCATACATGATCCGATGGTATGGTTCCCCCACTAGTTCATAAAAAGTAAAACTTGGATACAAGGTGAAAGAATTAGCACTAAAAAACAAAGAGTGGCCCTGTAAATATTTTTGGGGCAACAAATGCCTACCCAAGGTAGGGGTCTCCACTTGGCTAACAGTACAAAAAATAATACTCACAACAGACAAACTAGCCAAATTCAGCATCCAAGGCCTAGGCAGATGTATATTATGCAAAGCTAGTGAAGAAACATGCAACCACCTACTTCTGCATTTCCCCATGGCATATGAGTGTTGGTCTATATTAAAAAACAAACTTGCCCTCCAAACCCCCATCCCTTTAGATCTGGCCTCATGGTTCAAAATGTGGCCACAAAAAATTGGCAAATAAGTGTTTGGAGGAATCTAGAAAGCCTCCCCATCAATAGTAATCTAGGAAATCTGGAAAGAAAGAAACAGGAGAATCTTCCAAAACAAAGAACTTAATAAAGAAAGGCTCTAGGACAAAATTGAAAAGGAAATAGTAGAAGTAGTAAATGAGGAAGCTCGATCCAACACATCGAACCAACAAACCTTCACAAATTGGGTTGATGGTCTTATCAAAAAATTAAAAGGCCTAAAACCACCGTTGATAGCTAGGAACGGGTCAAGTAAGTCAACAAAAATCAGGAGTTTGAAAGTTACTTGGCAGGCACTAGAGTCAGGATGGGTTAAAATAAACTTTGAAGAGGCAGCCCGAGGCAACCGAAGTCTAGGAGGTGTGAGTTGTGTCGCAAATTACTCCCAAGGTACTCAGCTAGAAAAATTATCCACACATTTAGGCTTCTACACCAACAATGAGGTAGAGTTCAGGGCAGCATCTCTAGGCCTCCAACTGGGAATTGACTTACGTGTTCGCAAGATACATCTGGAAAGAGATTCACTAATAACAATCAAGGCAATCAAGGAAAACTAGAAATGCATGCATGTTGCTAAAACTAGACATCCTCAAAGCATATGACATGGTAGACAGAGATAGGTTGTTGATTTCTATCCCTTCTCTAATCAATGAAGAGAAAAACCACCTCTTATTCCAAAAGATCCCCCTTGAAGAAGAAAAAAAATAGTCCTCCAAATGAACCCGGACAAAGCACCTGGGCCGGATGGCTTCCTAATGAGCTTCTTCTAGAAATTTTGGCACATAGTGGGAGCGGACTTAGGAGCAGCAGTAGACGAATCAAGAAATAAAATGACAATGCTAGGTGTCATGAACTATATGTTCCACACTCTAATTCCAAAAAAAAAGGACCCTCAATCTATGAGTGACTTCAGACCAATAGCCTTCTGTAACATAGTATACAAAGTGGTCACCAAAATAATTGCCAACTGTCTCAAAGCCATCCTAGACAAAGTAATCTCAGAGAAACAAAGTGGCTTCGCTCTTGGCAAGTCAATCATGGAAGGAATAATCACAGCACATGAGACCATCCACACAACAAGGAAAATCAGAAATGCCTGCATGCAGCTGAAACTAGACATCCTCAAAGAATATGACATGGTAGATAGACAATTCTTATTAGAAGTCCTAACTAAATTTGGTTTTGGACCAAACTGGATTACCTAGGTCAACAGTTGTATCTCCATAGCTAAATTCTCACTCCTGGTGAATGGATCAGCCCATGGATTGTTCTCTTCCACAAGAGGATTAAGACAGGGAGACCCCCTCTCCCCCTTTTTGTTTATAATAATGGTAGAAGTCTTTGGTGGGGGAATACAAAAGTTACTCAGAGAAGACAAATGGAAAGGCATCCAACTAGCAAATGGCTTGGAGCCAATATCTCATCTCCAATTTGTATACAACACAATCCTATTTGTGGAGGCAAGTACAAGGGAGGTAAGGATGATCAAAACCTTCCTCAATGAATACTGCATTTCTTCAGGGCAAAGTATCAACTGGGAAAAATTTGCAATCTTGTTCCTAAACACACAGCCAACCTTACAGAGACCTCTAGCTAGAATATTGAATCTCAAGGTGGCCAATCTTCCAGGGCGCTTCCTAGGTATGCCACTATTTGTAGGTATCAACAAAAATTACTATTGGGAAAAACTTATCAACAACTACAAAGCCAGAATGGGAACCTGGAAAGGAAAATGGTTGTCTTCAGCAGGAAGACTACTAATGATCAAATCAGTTCTCTTGGCCATCCCCGTTTACTCAATTCCTTGCTTAAAACTACCCAAAGCAGTAGAAGAAGACTTCAACCAAATCTTTAGAAGATTCATATGGTCAGGGACTGGAGACCACAACAAATTTCCCCTGGTGGCTTGGGACAAGATCTGCAAACCTTAGGAGGCTGGAGGTGCAGGCCTCAGAGAGCTGGCAATAATGAACCAAGCCATGGGGGCCAAATTGGCTTGGGATATTCGTTCGAAAGGGGAACAAAAATGGGTCAAAATACTAAGGAGAAAATACCTGGACTCCGACGCTCCAGCCAGAATTCTAACCACAACTAACCCTCCAAAAGGTATGGCCATATGGAATTTTATCCTAGATAGTAGAGACATAATCTCTCAACATGTGACCTGGGAAATCAATAGCGACGAAAATGCATCATTCTAGAATGATTCTTGGGGTGGACAGCCCCCACTAAGCCACTCTCCAGGCCTAGATATAATAAAGGAGGAAACCACCAAAATATGAGGTGTCAAAGTGGCAGACTTTGGGAGAAAAACATATAGTCATGGCGCCAGCACCTGGAGCTGGAAAGACCTACAGAACCTCAATTTCCCCCAGGCCTAGAAAGATAGCCTATCAAGAATTATCAAGGACAAATTCTTTATCCCATCTCCAAGACCAAACATGATCCGATGGTATGGTTCCCCCACTAGTTCATACAAAGTAAAACTTGGATACAAGGTGAAAGAATTAGCACTAAAAAATAAAGAGTGACCCTGTAAATTATTCTGTGGCAACAAATGCCTACCCAAGGCAGGGGTCTTTGCTTGGCTAGCAGTACAAAAAATAATACTCACAACAGACAGAATAGCCAACTTTGGCATCCAAGGCCCAGACAAATGTATATTATGCAAAGTTAGTGAAGAAACATCCAACCACCTACTCTTGCATTGCCCCATGGCATATGAGTGCTGGTCTATATTAAAAAACAAACTTTCCCTCCAAACACCCATCCCTTCAAATCTGGCCTCATGGTTCAAAATGTGGCCACAAAAAATCGGCAAATCAGTGTTTAGAGGAATCTGGAAAGCCTCCCCGTCAATAGTAATCTAGAAAATCTGGAAGGAAAGAAACAGGAGAATCTTCCTAAACAAAGAACTGAATAAAGAAAGGCTCTGGGACAAAATTGAAAAGGACATAGTAGAAGTAGTAAATGAGGAGACTCGGTCCAACACATTGAAGCAGCAAACCTTCACAAACTGGGACGATGGTCTTATCAAAAAATTCAAAGGCCTAAAACCACCATTGATAGCTAGGAACAGGTCAAGTAAGTCAACAAAAATCAAGAGGTTGAAAGTTACTTGGTAGGCACCAAAGTCAGGATGGGTTAAAATAATCTTTGACGGGGCGGGCCGAGGCAACCCAGGTCCAAGAGGCACGAGTTGTGTCGCAAATGACTCCCAAGGTACTTGGCTAGCAGAATTATCCACACATTTAGGCTTTTGCACCAACAATGAAGCATAGTCCAGGGTAGCATCTCTAGGCCTCCAACTGGGAATTGACTTAGGAGTTCGCAAGATACATCTGGAAGGAGATTCACTAATAACAATCAACACAATCAGCCATGGCACTACACCAAATTAGAAATTAAATCACCTCCTACAACACATCAAAGAATTAACTGCCAAATTTGATGAATTCAAAATTAGCCATGTATACAGAGAGGGGAACAGCATGGTAGACGAGCTAGCAAAACTAGCATTTGAGTCCTCCACGTAGGCTCCACCATCTCACGTCATGGGGAAAATAAAGTGCATCGTTTCCCTCCCAATGTGATTGAATCATTTTCCTGATGTAGTGTAGCCCCTAATGCAAGTCCCAAGGACTCAGGCAGATTGTACGGATCCAAAACTTACCAAACTTTAAATACTCTACCAGTTTCCCAGCATTTTGCCAACATTCTCACGCGAGTCATCTGATGTGAGTACAAGGCAATAAATCATGAAGCATTATGATCACACATCGCATAAACAGTACTTGGAGCTTGGCATTCTCAAAAGGCAATCCGGGTCCACCAGAGGTTCTAAGAATAGTCCTTCAGCATGGAGACTTCACTGGCCCTGGACACCGAGAAATAACAGCAAGCGTTTCGTGGGGTAATCATGGATAAAAGGCTCAGTGGATTAATGTCCTACCCCCACCCAGTGGTGCTTGAAGCAACAAAGAAGGTTTTGGGACCTAAATTCCTCAAAGCTTATCACAGATTCAGATCACATGTGGAAATCCCTACCATGTTCCTGGCGACCAGCATCCACATGGGTGTCCTGAAATCTATTGCAAAAAGTTGACCCAGATGCTTTTTCACCATGCATGGCTAGGAGACATCGATGGAGCCCTAAATAATATTGACGACAACAACCTCGTTCCTATGCCCTAGCACTACAATGTGCTAAGCATTTGGGGCCATGAGGTGTCAAAGTTCCCTCTGGTTAGGACTGTTGACCCAACAGGGTATGAAAAATTGTGGGATGTTCAGGACAGGAGCATCAATTTCCTGCTCAGGGCGGCAAAACTCACCACCAACTTACCTCGTGGGTGGGCAATGCATTATGTGGTGAACGAATGCCTCAATATAGCCCTCCCGAATGGGGATAATACTAAATGGGGTTCTGGTACAAGCAAAGAATGGTTCCCTTCAAATGACAGAGACCCTGAGGAGAAGGCTCTGGGACCAGCGCACATTAAATGCAAAGCCGATTGCCCAGAGGTCTCAAATTACATAGCCTACAAGAAAAAGGTGGCTGAGGAGGACCCAGATGAAGATGACTCTGTGGAAATGGCTGAAGATTAAAGTCTTGTATCTCCTGGCATATAGCACAACATAGTCAGTCCCATTTGTTTTCTTGCAAAGTCTACATCTTTTTTTGTTATGTCTCTAAGGCCTAGAATGTAGCTTCAATCTGGTCATTAGGCCATTTTCCAATTGGCCATAGTGGACTCTTGCCACAAACTCGAATCATGTATTTTGGCCTACGAATTAATATAGGGTGATGCCCCTCTACAGTGATTTAACTAGCAAAAAAAAGAAGATTTAAGTGAGGATTCAAAGACAAAATAGGAAGCAACTGCAAATATAACTTTTTTAAAGGAAACCATAGAAAAGTATAAGCTACTAACCAAATTCAATCTTTGAAAAAACTGCAATGTATAGGAGTACATTGTTTCATAGTGAATTCTTCTAGAACTAAGGAACACACAAAAATCAAGAAAGGTATAAATTTATTGCTTGAAGATTAAATTATGCTTTGAATATGACAATTTTGGAAAGCTTAAGGCAAAGGGTTGCTCATGATAACAGATGAGTTTGTTCCACCAAATGGAAGAAGAGGCATATCTCCATTATAAAAGGTGACAAACATGTTTCCCAACCTTCCAAATTGATTGGATGGATGGAGAAGAATTAATTGAAAAGAAGGGGGCATGAAGGATTTGTTGCAAAAATGAAGGTGTTGTCATTGATGTCAATTGGGCAATTGATTATCAACTAGTTTCTATTGTCATTAATGTCATGGATGCAAGTTATTGTCTGTATATGTTGAGGATATTGAGAAAATTGTAATGAAGATAGGTTACAGGTGTTTAGTAGTTGCTCCGAGTTTTGCTTTGGAATATTCTCCTATATCTATGTGATATAGATGTGTTGATCATGGTTGTTGGAAGATTCCATATCTAGATATTTGTCTTATGATTCATTGTACAGTGTGAATTGTGTTCACCAATTGTGAACTATGGTTTCTATGTTTCTGGTTGAGGTCTAGGAGAAATGTTGCTGGTCTGGATTTCCTTTTGGTTAAGTCTTATGACTTGCAGTTCTACAATTAAGTTTTTATGATTATGTTGAAGATAATTTTGATGTTTAGAAGGATTTTATCGTGCTAAGGGTTGTGTGTTCTTAAGTGTTATATGTGTTTTACACTGGTTTGGTCGACTGTGTTTTGAACACTACCTTCAAATTTGATAAGCAAGTTGAGACCTACTTTGATCCTCACTAAGTGTGTGTTTGGGTCACCCTCATTCTAATTCCACCCTAAGATATTTTGGCATCGAACTAATTTTAATTTAATGATGGATGCATGACTTTGGATATGTTTCAAAGTTGAAGATGGTATAAATATAGAATGAGTTAGTGGTGAAATTAGTACAAAGAGATAAGAGAAAATAAATAGAGAAGATAGATGTGAAGAAAATGAAAACCAAAGTGTGTGTGTGATTTGAGTGTTGCAAATTAGTGTGAAGTCCAGATATTGAGTTTCTATATGTAGTGAGCTAAAGGTGTACTCTATCATTCATGCATTTCTACAAGTGGTTGAGTAAATTGTGGTGGAAACCTTTTTTGCATTGAGATTGTCTTCTCTTCGTAATATGTATCTTCTATATTATTTTTGTCTCTGTGGTAGTGAGACCTCTAGGTGGTTAACCCTTTGGATAGTGAGTCCTAATTCAGATAGTGAGTCCTTGTTTTTCAAGTGAGCCTTTTTCTCAAGCAGCACGATCCTTTGTAATCTATTTTGATATTCTCTGTAATGTGAGCTAATCCTCGTTGTGGTTTTTCCCTTATTGTTTTTTCCACATAAATCTAGTGTTATTATGTTTGTGTGATGATTTTAAATTTTTGCACTTGCATTTAATGTTTAATCATTCTAGCAGAGTTAAGGATTTTTTATTGATCTAATTTTTGATGAATGACTTAAAGGTGTAAATTTTCCACAAATGATTCAACCCCCCCTCTCAAGTCTTGTTAAAAAAATTATATCAGAGCTTGGTTCCTTGGAGAAGAGTTAAAGTTCTACTGAAGGAAGGTTTGGGATGGTTAGCAAAGTTTTTCATTATTATCTCAGGTTCGATGGAACTAATTATGCTATCTGAAAAATTCTAATGGAAGAATATCTAAAGTATTGTGGATATGATGTGGAGAAATATTACAAGAATACTTACACTCCTCCTGTTAATGTTGAAAAATTTGGAGACACGGTTTGAGCTCCTACATATGTCTAAATATGAAAACGTTAAATCTTGTGTATAGAGATTGGATGAGGTAGTAGTTGGAATGCGAGGACTTGGTGTTACAATAGATGAATCCAATATTCTAAAAAATATTCTTAGAACTCTCTTTGATACTTACAAAAAATATTATGTGCTATTAAAGAACATATATATTACAATACTCATACTAAAGATCATTTGTTGGTAACTCTAACATCTGATGAGATGAGAAAGAGAAATTCGAGAAATGGATCCAAATCAGAGACTAATTTTAAGGCTACAAAATCTTAAGATCCAGATGAAGAAAATATTGGTGAAGAAGAAGCTAACTTTGTGAGAAAGATGAAGAAAGGCTCCAGAAAGTATGAAGGTAAGTTTCCTTTTAAATTCTTTAGTTGTGGAGGAATAGGACATTATGATTTAAGGTATCCTAAAAGAGCTAAGAAGAATAAACAAAGATATGAGAAAGCAAAGAAAGGTAAGAAGATCAATAATTCTTATTATGTGAATGAGGATACTAGTATATCTGATGAAAAATATGATTATGGAGATCTTGATGAAAATGAATTCTTGTTCTTGAATATAAAAGATGAACCTACTTCTGATAATTTGGAAAAATAGGTGAAGGAATGCCCTTTGGAGAAGGAGAAAAAGCTATTGTAATCTTTTTCCTACATGCTAAACATGAAAAGACTAAATTGGGTTGTTGATAGCAGTTGTTCACATCACATGATTGTTGATAAGAGTAAGTTTGTTAAACTTGAAAAGTATGATGGAGGCTTAGTTATATTTGGAGATGATACTAGTGCTAAGATTTGTGGGATAGGTTCAATAAGTTTTGATAGCAAGAATAATTCTAATGATGTCTACTATGAATATTGATAACTTAGAGAGGATAAGTGTAGTTCATATCATGAGAGATTTTCCAAGGATTACAAAGCTCGTTAACGCTTTGCAAGAATTTTCAGTTTGGAAAGAAAACAAGAAACCATTATAGAAAAAAGGAACAATCTACTACTAGACTACTAGATTTAATTCATACAGATCTTTATGGTCCTACAAGCATGAGAAGTCTACAAGGTGAAAGGTACTTTATCCTTTTGATTGATGATTATTCTAGATGTACATGGGTTACATTTCTCAGAGATAATTTTGATGCACTAGATAGATTCAAGAAATTCAAAGCTATGGTTGAGAATGAAGTAAATTTGAGGATAAAATCCTTAATTTCTGACAGAGGTGTTGAATTCACCTCCCATGAGTTTAATATGTTTTTTGAAATGCATGGAATAAAAAGACAATTATATGCTCCAAGAACTCCTCAAAAAAATGGAATTGTTGAAAAAAAGAATAAAAAAATTCAAGAAATTGTTAGATCAATTATTATTGAGGCTGGTCTACCAGAAGTTTACTAGAGAGAAGCTATTCACACTTTTTTTTTTTTATTCAATCGAGTTCAAGCAAGAGAAAATAGTACAAATATCCCTTATGAGCTATGGCATGGAAGAATTCTTACTATTAAGTATTTCAAGGTATTTGGAAGCAAATGTTATATCAAACAAGATGAAGAAAACTTAGGAAAGTTTGCAAGAACTGATGAAGGCATTTTTCTTGGATATTCTACTAAAATCAAAACATATAGATAAATCAATAAAATACTGAGGAAGATAGTAGAAAGCACAAATGTCAAAGTCGATGAAGAAATGAAGAATTTAATTGATGAAATTGATGGATATGTATCTGATGAACTTGATTGGATAAGGATTGAAGAAATTATGGAAGAAAAATAAAAGGATTAGCAAGAGAAGCAGAATGAAGAAAAATAAGATGAAGCTCTGGTGGTGTCCCCCGAGGCACCTAGATATGTGTAGAAGAATCATTCAGAAATTCAGATCATTGGAGACAAGACAAAAGGAGTATTGACAAGAAGCAGAGCTACTACTGGTGAGGTAAACATGTGTTTACCATGATACCACAAACTCTACAAACTTAAGTTGTTAATCCATATTAGCAAGATGTGAGTTTGAAATAAGCAAATATAATAGCATTCTTATGAAATATAGAAACATGATTAATAATGCTTAACAAAATGACAATCTACACAACTAAATGAAAGCATTAGAAAAACACATGAATCATACCTATTCCATATTGGATTGGTGCACCTTGAGTATGTGAAGGATCCCTTTCCCAATCCTTTGACAAGGTAAATGATGAAAATATAATGCTATGACGATGAAAAACATTAGCTCCAAATCAAGAGAGTAACTTTGCATGAGATTGTGTGTGTATTTGAAGGAGAGAAGCCTTGAATTTATAGGTGAGATTGAAGAGAGAAGAGGAAAGGTTGAATAATTTGGGATTAATCCTCAACCAATAGGAAGGAGCCACTTGTCACCATTTGAATGGGCCATGATTGTGTAGTTTTTGGTCAATGTGACCATTTGAAATTTGAAAATAGCATTAAATGCATACAGTTGAGGGATTTGGGAGAAATTTTGTTTGGACAAAAAAGTCAAAGAAAGGGAGTTAATGAGAGCATATTTCTTGGAAATATGCTTTGTGAGGAAAATAGAGCTTTTAATAAATTAAAATAAATGATTTATTGTGCAAGTGGGAAAAGCTAGAGGATGGGACATGGATTTAGATTAAATTAATCAGGATTGGATTAACTTAATGAAGAATTAGGTTATTGTGACATTTTTAATTAGTCTTTTAGATTACAATCAATAAAAATGAGAGGAAATAATGGATATTGGTGATTTAATTAAATCAAGAAACTTTAGGAGATAATCAAATAAAAATGATTTATTTAATTAAAGAGATAACCTTAGTGAATTAATTAAATTGATTTAATTAATTAATAGACAAAATGATGTTGATGTAAGTGTGATTAGATGCATGAGTCAATTTTGCATGTCTTCATTTTGCCACTCTTTGAAGCAATGTACTTGTTGCATTGTTTCAAAGAATGATGCCACCGACATCGAAATTGAAAAACTTTCTAATTTTTTTGAATGCCCCAACAAAAAGAAGTATGTTAGTCCATTTCCCCTTCGAGAGATCGAGCGAAAAGCTTCGATTTGAGGTTGATATCATGAAAAGAGGTTAAAATTGGATGTATGGATGGCTATGACTAACAGATCTATATGATACTAGTGAAAATGAGATGTTTTTAAGATGCTTAGAATAAAAAATCTATATTATTTTAAACAAATTAAATGAAGATGCAAATGAGATGTTTTTAAGATGCTTAGAATAACAAATCTATATTATTTTAAACAACTTAAATGATGATGCAAATTAGATGTTTTTAAGATGCTTAGAATAACATATCTATATTATTTTAAACATCTTAAATGATTATGCAATGTATGTGAGATAGATGAGATGGATGATGTTGTCCTATGATGATATGGTGTGATTATGAAGGATACAAGATGGATGCAAGATGGATGCATTGTTAGGATGAAAGAGGGTAGAAGACTGAGGGGAATCAACCCTTAAATAAAAGAAGATGTAGAGGTCCAACAATTCCACTAGTCATTGAGATTTTATTGGATATGATGAGGAATGATGACGATGTCTTGCTTAACCAAGGATGGGAGAGATAAAGAGAATAATCTTCCTTATGTTTGATAACACACATAGGTACGATGTATCAAGGTATAAAGAACCAGGATGGCGGTGTGCCTAGTGTGATGGACATTGGCTTGTCAAAAAGATAGGAGTACTCTTGTTCACACTTGACAAATGAAAACTTATTCAGAATGCAGTTTAGATATTCTAAATATCTCGGGCCAAAACATAAAAAGGAAAGCCTTCTTATGTGGTCAACAAGACACCTAAAAAAATTCCCTACAAGAAAAATAAAGCATGCATGATGAAGTTATTTTACAAGAACATCCAACAAGCACATCAGATAACAAGATAATGATCATTGCCCCACTCTTTTCTCTCTAAATATTTTTGTTTAGACATCATTGAGAGGTCCTTGGAATGAGCACAAAATAAGACAAGTCTAAATATACCAAGATAAAGTAAACAAACAAGCTAATGTTTTTTGTACCGCTAGCCAAAGCTAAACTAAGGTGATACCTAATGTTGATGTCCATTACAGGAAGGTCGCATTCCTAGGACATGTTGTAATCAGGGTTTTGATGAGATTTATTGGATGATCACCTCTTGATACTCCGAGTTGACAAACTTGCTAACTCACTGATCTAGACTTGAGACTTTGATGATTAAGCTTTCACTTTAGAACTTGCTAGACTTTCTTTTGATTGCCTTACCAAAGGATGAAGACGATGATTGATTTATTATGAAAGGTGAATATTGCAAGTGAAACTGAGATGAGACAAATGCACCATTTTGGGTTTTTTCAAATGTTTTTAGGCTGTTTTTGGAATTTTGAGATGTTTTACAAATGCTTATGGTATTTTTGAGATTTATGACAAAGAGATTGACTTAAAGACCTATCCTAGGGGTCTCAAGATCTGATCCATATATTATCCTTGCCTACTTTATACACGTAGAGACCACATAGTTTGACTGACGACAAACTTGGCTTAATTATGAGATAGATGGGCAAACGGATTGCCATTGCAATGAACGCCTAAAGGACTGACCTAAAATGCAACATAGATGGTCAAACGGATTACCATTGTGATGGGCACCTAAAGGACTAACCTATGGTGTCTCAGGAGATGGTCAAAGATCAACCTTGCCTATGTTCAAGCTCAGAGATGACGTAGTTCGATTGATGACTCTATTTTTTGATTTTTTTGACTTTTTAAGATGTTTTGGATTTTGAATGATCTGGATGTTTTTGGATTTTTTGATTGATTTTCTAAATGTTTTTGGATTTTTGATTTATGTTTTTGATTTTTTTTGGATTTTTGATGGATTTTTTTTTTTTTTTGTTTTTTGATGTTTCAAGAAGATCACAAGAATATACATGAATCTGATCGAATGTAGGTATAGGAACATGCCTCCAAGGTGATGTGATAGACTACTTCAATAAAGGTGGAACAAAATGACCTTGAGAATATGCCACGTAGTACTAGGGTGGAACATGATATGAACATAAGATCAGGCTATGGTATAGATGTGAATGGATGGTGGAAGGATAAATGGAATGTAGTGGATAAGTGAGTGTGCAAAATAGGCCATGAAGATCGTGATGGATGGAGAGTGTTTTATTTATGCTTGGTTCCTATTTGCTAGGTTTTTACCAAGGTACTTGTCCAAAGCACCACCGAAGTGGTTTTCACTAGAGGATGATTTTTCTCTTTACTATTTTCAATCCTTTTTCTGATTTTTTGGATTTTTGTATATTTGAGTTTTTGGTTGTCACCAAGACACCTATTTTCAAAGTTTTCATTAGGGTGGCCATTTTTTCAAGATATTTTTTGTTTTTTTTGTATTTTTCGGTTCTATACCTTGCAGGATTTTCAGCATAAATTTTTCTCATATGATAGTTGTTCAGGGGCTCCTGTAGAGGCTTACCTTCTAGTGTTGATAGTTGATATGCCCCTGATTTATAGATTTCTATGATGATGAAAGGTCCCAACCAGTTGGGATCAAATTTACCTTTTCTATTTGGGTTCGACATGTTCTTTTGGTTCTCTTTCAACACAAGTTCACCAACTCGAAAGGTGTGTCTCATGATCTTCTTGTTGTAGTTGCACTTTAGGCAGTTCTAATAGACCTATAGATGGTTGAGGGCATCCATACATTGTTCATCTAATAATTCCAACTCATTTAACCTTGAAACCTGATATTCCTCATCTTTAATGAGGTTTTATAGTGATATCCTTAATGATGGGAGCTCAATCTCAATTGGGAGGATGGATTTTGATTCGTAGACCAGGGAGAATGGGGTGGTGCCTCTTGGTGTGTGGATGTTGGTGTGTTAGGCCATTAAGGAAGGATTTATTTGTAGATGCCAATCATTACCAGAGTCATTGACTATTTTCTTAAGGATTTTCAAGATAGTTTTATCAGTGGCCTCTGCTTGGCCATTGCCTTGTGGATAGTACGGAGTGGAAAAGCGATATTGGATATTTAATTTCTGGCAAAGGTTAGGCACATCCTGATTCTTGAAAGGTGTCCCATTATCAAAGATAATGGATTCGGGGATACCTATCAACAAATGAGATAGTTCAAGATAAACTTGGATATCTTCTTTCCAGTGATGTAGGTCATGGGAATTGCTTTGACCCACTTTGTGAAATACTTTGTGGTAGTGATGATGAATTTGTGGTTGTTGAATGAGGTGGGTGTGATTTTTCAGATGAGATCGAGCCCCCACTGCAAAAAGGGCCAAGGTGTAACAATAGGATGAATCTCTTGAGTTGGTGCATCGATAAGGTCTCCATGCTACTGGCACTGTAAACACTTTATGGAAAAGTCATGTACCTCTCTTTCCATTGTTGGCCAGTACTACCCGGTTCTTAGCTACTTCTTAGCCAAGGTCATACCACTCGAGTGTGAACCGCAAATGCCATTATGGACCTCAATTAGAGCAATTAGGGCCTCCTTGGGATTTAATCAATGCAATAGGGTTCCTTCAATGCTCCTGCAGAAAAAGGTTTCTCCTAGGATGGCAAAATGGGTGGAATTTTTAACAAAGGCTCGTTTGAGGTTTGGGGTTATGTCAACTGGGAGAACTCCTATTCTATAGGAGGTATAGATGTCATAATACCAGGGATCACTAGGACCAATGAGTTCACACATATATTTAGACTATGGTACCTCGAATGTGGGTATGAGAAGTTGTTCTACCAAGAAATCATGTTTTGAGACATTGAGAGGGATATCAAGTAAGGATAAAATTGTTGCCATGGAATCAACTGCTTTGTTGTTAGACCTTGATATCTACTCAAAGGTGATATCAATGAACAATTATTTGAGGCTCTCTACTAACTTCTTGTATGGAGTCAGCTTATCATCCTTAATTTGGTACTCACCATTGACTTAGTTAATAATAAGTTGTGAAACCCCATAAAATTTTAGTGCCATGATCTGCCATTGTGCTGCAATCTTGAGACCTATGGTTAAAGCCTCGTAATCTACAATGTTGTTAGTGTAGAGGAATTCCAATTTGTAGGATCTATGAATACAATCCCTCTATGGGGTGATGAATAAAACACCAGCCCCTGATCCATGTTGTGTGTATGAGTCATAGAAGTAGAGTTTCCAATGATCGACAATGCTAAAATTAAAGATGGATTCATCTGGAAACTCTAATATGAGTGGATTCTCTAAATAGATTGGAGCCTTTGTTAGTTGGTCTATAATGACTTGTCCTTTGATTGCTTTTCACTCCACATATTCAAGGTCATATTTTGATAATATCATGACCCACTTAGCCATCCTTCCTATGAGCATTTCCTTTGGTAGTAGATACTTTAGGGGATCGATCTTGGTGATGAGTTTCATTTTGTGTGCCAACATGTAGTGTCTGAAATTTTGGGCTGCAAACATGAATGTTAGGCAAGCTTTTTCTATTGTTGTGTAATTGAGCTCATACCCTACCATTGTCTTGCTGATGTAGTAGATGGCCCTCTTTCTCCCATTTTCATTGTGCTGACCTAAAAGAGCACTGAGGGTTGTTGTTGTTGCTGATATGTATAAAATAAGTGGTTTTGTTGGAATGGGTGGCATTAACACTGGTGGCGTAAGTAGATATTCTTTGATTTTACTAAATGCTCAATCACACTTTTCGTCCCACTTCTATGTTACTCCCTAGTGGAGTAGATGTGAATATGGAATTTGTTTATCTGCTAGCTACGTTATGAATCTTTGGATTGATTGGAGCCTTCCCTGTAGGCCCCTGAGCTATTTTAGTGTCCTAGGTGCTTCCATGTTGAGGATCTCATTGACTTTGGTAGGATCCACTTTTATTCCTCTCATTGATACTATGTATCCCAATAGTTTTCCTGATTGCACCCCAAAGACACATTTATTGGGGTTAAGTCTAACCTTGTATTTCTCTAATCTATCAAAGATGGCCCTTAGAGCTGCTATGTGATTTTGTCTTTTCTTTGACTTAGCCATCATATCATCCATTTAATCTTCCATAGTTTTTTGAATCATGTCATGAAAAATTATTGTCATGGCCCTTTGATATGTCGCTCCCGCATTCTTCAACCCAAATGGCATCATGTTCCAACAATAGGTGCCCCATGGACATGTAAATGCTATCTTATGTTGGTCTTCTTTTGCGATCATAATCTGGTTGTACCTTGAGAAGACATCCATCAGTGATAGCATCTCTTATCTAACCATCATGTCCACTATCATATCAATGTTGGGTAGTGTAAAATCATCCTTAGGACATGCTTTGTTTAGGTCTCTAAAATCAGTGCAGATATGGATGCCCCCATTCAGTTTTGAAACTAGAAAAATATTTAATACCCACTCTGGATAATCAATTGGGGGTATAAATCTAATATCCAAGATTTTTTGTAATTTCACCTTAACTATCAAGGCTATTTGAGGGTGCATCTTTCTTAATTTTTGTCTTTTTGGCTTTGCTCCTAAGTAAACAACTAAGTGATGAACCATCACTTCTGGATCAAGACTTGACATGTCGACATAGGTCCATGCAAATTTCACCTTTCTTTCTCTTAGAAATGCAGCCAATATTTCGTGTTCTTCTTTCAGAAGTGATTCAACATAGAAGGTGATGTGTGGCATGGCCTCTATTCCTAGATTGATAGGAAAACTGTTATGCTAAGACAATTGATTTCTCTTGATGAAGTGCATTATGGGGGAGATTGAATCCTTCATCCTATGATACCTCGGAGAGGGTTTTACCATTGGATGTGTCCTTTATTTTTACTATTCTATGGTTAGAGAGTTCCATAGTGTGGTTTTCACTCAATGACCCTAAGTTTATCCTCATTGTTTTTTTTTATGACTAAAGGACTCAATCATCTCCCTGTAATATGCATGTGTGTCCAGTGTGATTTTGAACCCAAATTTGTGATCTCTATGTGGTATTATATCCCTTAGTCCCATGAATTTTGAGAGAGACTCATCATTTTTGAATGTGTCTAGAACCGATGGTCCTCATTGTCATAATCGATGAGTTGGTGGTAAACTAGGTTTATTTTGTGAGTTTGGCGATCTGACTAAACGGATGAGGTACTAATCATCAATAAGGAGGAATCTTCAAAAAGTGTGGGTAAGCCAATTATGGTATCCTCATCATCACTACTGCTATAGACATCGGTTATGTCAAAGGTGAAACTATCTAGGGGTAAACCTGTGGATACGAGTAGTTGAAGAGTGGTTGTCGATAACTGAGGGGGAGACCTAACTTCTCTACTAGGGGTACCTCTTCCACATATGATTTTACTCGAAGGGATACATCCAAGGCCAATATTTCTCATTCATCTCTCCATAATGATGGGTTCCAGTCATCCATTGTTATTCCTTCCAAGCCTTTCATTTCTATTGTAGCCCATACCAAGCATCATTTTCAGTGCTATGCTAGCTTCATCCATGGGTACAGTGGGTGTGAGCCTTTCATCTTGGTATAATGAGATTTCAATATCTCTTTCATCCACATTTTCCTGACTAAGATCCCCCCAATGGCGGAATCTAGAAGGGTCTTCTCTAAAAGTGTGGACAGGTGTTTCAACTGTTTGAGTTTTCCCATGTTACCTAGGACATTTCGGTAACTCTCCTACAATAGAGGCATTTGTATTCATTCTATAATCTCCACACTCATTGTCTTGGATCATAAGCTTGATGTTGGATATATCGGGGATGGAGGGCATCTATATCACAGAAGTGGAGGTGAGGTTAAATGGATCTATGTATGAAGTGGATGGGCATTCATCATTTTTTGGCACTTGGGGAATTTTATAAAACTTGGCTTCCAAGATTTTGCAATAAGTGAATGGCTCTAAATTGCCATGTATTGTGACCTCCTCATTTTTGTATAGGAATTTGATGCATTGGTGGAATTTTGAGGCGACTTCCTTCATTCAATGGATCCATGGGCATCCCAGAAGGATGTTGTAGGGCAAGTCAAGGTCGGGGACCTCATATGTGGTTTCCATAGTAGCTGGCCCTACTTGGATTGGGATTCTGATAGTGCCTTGAGACACTCTTTCCTGGTCATCATATGATCTAATGGTAATGACTCTGTTCTTGTCAATGGAGTCCTCTGAAACTCCCAAGTTCTTTATGATTTTAAGTAAATAAATATTAAGGCTCGCACCTCCATCCACCAAGACCCTTTTGATCTTTTTATTGTGAACCAATTCTTGAAGGTGAAGAACACGATTGTGAGATGGTTGGGCGGGGAAGTCTTGATCATAGAAGGTGAGGAGATTTGGGGTGACGATGTTACCAACCATAGCCTAAAATTATTTCATATCAAGGTTAGCAGAGACAGTGGAGTCAGCTAATGCTTCATAAAGGATTTTTCTCTGGGTGGTGGAAATTTTTAGCAACTCCATGATGGAGATCTAAGCAGAGTTTATTTTTAGCTAGTCAATGATGTTATAATCATAGCAAATGGCTTCTGGATTTGAGATGGGGTTCTTAGATGGTTGTGATTCCCCTAGAATAGTAACCTTTCCGCTACGTGTGGTGACTCCATAATCAACATTGGCTACTCTGCTGCTAATGACAATGACCATTTCATTTATGCATGCAACGATGTCTTCATACACAAGGTTTGCACTGGCATACTTTTTTTTTCCTTTATTGTTCACTTGGTTATTTCCTTGATTATTTCCTTAATTTTTTCCCTGATTATGGTTGAGCATTGGATTCGTGTATATTTTGAGGTCTTGATTTCCAACAAGTTGCTCAACATTTATAATTTTATCCTCAATGAGATCTTGGATGATGTTCTTCAAATTTATACAGTTGGCAGTCATGTGTCCCTTGAGTTTATGATAATCACACAGGAGATTTTTGTTGTACTAGGGTGGTTACACTTGGGGTTCATTGTAATTATCATGGGTGGGGACCTTGATGATGTTCTGATTGACCAATTTTTCATGATGGTTTGAATTGAATCCCCAAGGGTTGTGAATTTCCTTTTGGGGGGAAACTTGTTTCACAGACGTAGTCCTCCTTGATTATTGAGATTATTGATCTAATTTTGGAGTGTTTGTCGATTCACCACATTTTTTTGCGTGTTACCTCATTTGTTGTTCTACGGTTTATGATGATGTTTTGATTATTTTGTTTGGGAGCACTGATGACAACCTTGGCATCCACTACTCCATCGTTTGTGACATTTTTATTCTTCGCCCATGTGTGAGATTTTTCATTGTAACTAGTGGATGGATGACTATCCTAATTTTTAGGATAAGTGGGTTTTCCCCCTTGTGTACAAAGAGCTCATTCAATATTGAGTGCCTTGGAGATCAGTTGATCATACGTAGTGATGCATTGCATATTTAGAGAGAATGCCAAGGTTTTTTCTATATTGGCGATGATGGTACAAAATTTTTGTTCTTATGGCATGACACACTTGCTTCGATTGGCCTTGTCTCACCATCACTAGAGAAAGTTGGTGAATGATTCCCCCTTGCCCTGTTTGACTGCCAAGAGTTCTTCCAAACTAACATCCACAAAAATGTTGAATGCCTAATTTTGGAGGAATGCATCTTTGCTTTTATGAAATGTTTTGATTCTCATAGGCAGATGAGAAGACCACTCCATGGCATCACTAGCCAAGCTTCAAGGAAATATTTGCATTAGATATGTGTCATTGTAGGCAAATTCCATTGAATGTACCTAAAATTCCCCAATGTGATCTTCAGGATTTCCCATCCCGTGATATTTATCAAATTTGGGGATTTTGAATCCCTTTGGGATGGTACCATTTCCAAGCCTTTGTCAAACGGATAGGGGAATAAGTTACTAGTTGTCTTGATTGTCTTTCCCGATTGAAAATATAGCACTTGATGCGAGAGAAATTTGATTTGTGCCATCACGTGACCTTGTAGATCAAGAGGTGGGGTAAATAAATTCTAGGGCGTGGGATTGATAGGTGGGATGTTGGTGTGGTTTTGTTGCAAGCTTTGCTAAGAAAATGATGCTTGTGCTTGTTGTTGAGCCAATAATGCCTATTATTGTTGTTGAGCCCACAATTCTTTTTGTTGGTCTTGTTTTTACTATGCCAACAACACTTGTTTTTGGTCATGTTGTTGTTGCACCAACAACGCTTGTTGTTGGTCATATTGTTCTTGTAGTTGATAGTCTTGCAAGGCTTGTTGATACACCTCTTGTTTCTCTTGCACTTTTTCTTGGTATAGTGCTTGCGCTTGCACTTGTTGAGCTTGGAATTGGGCTTGTGCCTGAGTGTGTGCTTGTTGGATTTCTTTTGCAATCTAAGGAGCATGTGTGCCTTGTGTAGTTTGGGTAGCTTGGGTAGATTGAGTTTTCTACACAACTTGGGTAGCTTGGGAAGCTTGCACAGCTTGCTGTTGTTGTAACAAGGCTTGGTCTTGTGTAGCCTATTGTTCTTGTTGTTTTTCTAATTGCACTTGTGCTTGTTGAGTGGCTAGCTATGTGACTTGCTTATTTTGGAGCACTTTTTTAGTAGCTTACCAAGTAGGTTGTAACTTCATGGTGAATGAATTGGTTATGTTGCGCCTTGGTGGCAATGGCGGTGGATTGGGAATAATGCCGACCATTATGATGAGTGGAAAAGTTATTTTAAATATTGGGGTTCGAGCTACGGATGGTGCAATTGAGGTGCTTGGTCTCTGAGAAACCATGCTTTGAGGAATGGTGGATGTATTGTTCATTGTGGTTGTTTGGATAGTTTCCATCTATTGTTGTGATACAGATGGATTAGTTGTTGGATTTGATAAGGTGTTCTAATTTGAGTGGTCGATGGCGGGAAGAGGAGGAAGACCAAACCCAAGGAATGGTGTGAGCGGTATGGGTGGAAGAGGTGAAAATATCAGTGGTACAATCCCTGGAAGTGATGATGATGGATCTAAGATTCCCCCTACTCCAAACAAGTCACCTTCTCCTTGTGAGATAGGGAGAGAGGTTTGTGTGTCGAGAGGATAATCTGGTGTTGCATGAAATGAGGATGAATTGGTATGATCATGAAACATGAGTGGGACATAAGGGTGTAATGGATTTATCAAGATGGATTGATCTAATGTGGTGCTTGCATTCAACCCTCGGTTGTTGACAAGACGATTTTTTTGGAGTTTGTGAAACATGGCACTTCCCTTGTTAACAACCAGTGGGGTTGAAGCGATAGATGATATGATTTGGGGGATGTCTTGAGTGACGTTTTGAAGTGGAAGTGCGGATGTGGGTGAGGGCATGATACCAAGAGACCTCTCCACAATAGTTCTTACATCAAATTCAGAAGGGAGTTTAGTCCCTTCTTTTGCTAACTCTAACATGTATTGGGATGGGTACAATCTCAGCAAGGCACTGACAATTCGGTGGCTCTCAGGGTTTTGCACCATTTCTAGAAGTTTTGATTGTGTCATCACATTGTCAGTGATGTCCTTTATATGACCTTCCTCTTGAGAATTTTGAGTTACTTGAGGAGGATTTATTGGGAGTTCAATTGTTATCATCAGCTCGAATTTTGTTTTGGTTTGACTTAGATCACTTGAAATGTATGTTTTTGTTTTGCTCCATATTCTTCTTGTGTTGAGATCGAATTTGAACCATAAAATAGAGATGAACCTCTAATCCTTTAGATTGGTCTAAACCTCAAGTTCAAAGAAGTGAAGAACTTGGGATAATTGAAGGATCAGAGTGATGATGGGGATGAGATAAATGAAAAATAGATCATGTATATGAATGGAACTCTTGAGGAACCTTGAGGGAGATGGTAAAATTTTAGGACTTGATTGACTAATCGTAATGGATTGATAGTTTGACTAAGTATGTTAAGTCAAACAAGAGTGATAATGCACTTGTAAACTCTAGGAAGTTGTGTTATCCTAGAGTAAACTTGTACATAAGATGATGGTTTGACTAAGTCTGTTAAGTCAAATGAGGTTATTATGGATTTGATAATTTGGCTAAGTGTGTTAAGCCAAAAAAAGATGATAATGAACTTGTAAACCCAAGGAAGTTTTATTATCCTAGAATAAACTTGTGCACAAGGTGATAGTTTGACTAAGTGTGTTAAGTCAAACAAATTGGTTTTGATTTCACCTAGAAGCTTAGCATAAAATATGTTTAAAAAATTTCCAAGAGTTGTTGGTGAGGTGATTTTTGACTAATTTTGATTGTTGAGAGGTGGATGAGAGTAATTTTTTTTTATCCTAGACTTGACCTAGATAACACTCCTTCCTACAAGACCTCAGTTTTGAAGAACATGATTGAATTCCTATGTGAGAAAAGAAAACCTTTCAAAAAGCTCAAATTTTGTTGATAATAGAACTCATACAAGTCAGGGTTGTTTCTTGAAGCTTTCTTGTAAAAGTTGTAACCAATCTTTCTCTAACTTCAAGAAGTCTTTCAAGATGCTCCTCACGAGCTTTTGGACTAAGACTTTTGAACTTTGGTTTTCAAATTTTGATCTTGCGAGAAATAATTTGGAAAGACACATGTGTGGAGTTGAATTGTCTTTATCTTTGCTTAATGAATTCTTTTTACGAAAAACAGTTCTTTGATTAAAAATTCAAACTAAATGTTTATGTCTCAATTCATTTTCATTCCACAAGGTCCATTATGTGAAAATGAAAGGTTTCAAGAGTATAGTTCCCTAAGTTGAATTTAGTGAAAAAAAATGATGATTAAACCCAAGTACTTAGAAACCTTTAAGGATTTAATCCATAGGGTAAGCAAAAGCACTTAGATTTGTCAAAGGATATTTGTTTCCTCTAAAGGGTTTGAAATCTTGAAGTTCTCTATGAATTTTTTTTTTCAATGTTTTAGATCCAAGCAAAGAATTTTGATTCTGATAACATGCACAACCCTCGACTGAAAAGACAATATTTGTTGGGTTACCACTTGGATAAATCTAGCTATACATATTCAATGTGGATGATTAGATGCTTGACCACACAGGATCCCCCTTATAGTGCACTTTCTTCTCAGGTCAGCCAAGCATCAGTACCCATGAATCTCCCATGGCATAATTTTCATCTCTACAATAGAACATCATGTATATGTGGAGCGGCTTCAAAGGACATAACCTTTTGCACCAACAAATAGATAGGATTTTGGCCTTTTCTAAACAAGGGGTTTTAATTTGGACTTTTCATTCATGGAGATTGACTTGTGTGGTGAGAGACCATTGTTGCCCTTCTCGTTGGAGCCAATCGCATGATACTGGCTTTTGTTCTAGTACCCATTTTTATATCCCAGCTGGAAATACACTTGGCTTTAGTGTGGTACTGGTTGGGTCATTCCCTTGGGTGAGTACTTTTTCACACAAGGAAATCCCTCTAAGATAAACAAAATCAAACAAACACATTCATAGTTCGATCAACCTTCATTTAGACAAAAAGGGAGAACACACACAATAATTTTACTCACACTTGCAAGAAGTTTTATTCATTTTTAAGTTATCCAAATCAAAGTGTGGAGGCAATATTTTTAAACAATATAATATAACCAAAATACTTTTGATTCTCAAGATCATCATGAAGTGCAAGAGAAGCACATATGCCTTTTAAATGATATTAATTTGTGAAAAAGATTTCAAAGCACGAAAAACACTTGTTCATTTTAGACCATAAAGAAATGATTTTGATTTGTATTAAAAAACCAAAGTGAGATGTGAAAGTTGTCTTGTTCAATTTTTAGAACCCAAATTGAAAAGTGAGCTGGTTTAAAATAGAAAACAAAAGTAGGAATCGGAGCCTCAAATTATAACAAGCATTAAAAAATGCTTTTCTTTTCAAGTCTCCATCTTCAAGTTTTTCAACTTTGATAAGTTTTCCTTTGTTTAATTTTGATGCTTGATTCTAATGCCAACCTATAAACAACACAAACTTCATCAAAAATAAGATTATCCACCAAAATTTCTCATAATCAATTAAGACAAGTTGGGAGATGTAACCTTTACCACATCTGCATGTCTAGCTAGAATAAAAATGGTATATTAAATGCAACTAATGTCAGTGATTAAATGCATTAACTGTGAGTAGTAAAGTCAAAACCCATTTTTTTGTATGCATCATATTAAATTAGCATATAAAGAGATGTTTAAAAAGACAACCCGTGCCCTTAACCCAAAGTTACTTGTTTTGCTTAAACGAAGACTTTAGTCACTAAATGCATTCAATTATAGCCACATTTGTTGAGCATATCCATATTTAATCAATTTTAAATAAGGCACAATGAGCATAGCCACATACATTGAACATAACCATATTCAATCAATATTAAATAAGGCACAATGAACACAACTTTCAATGCATTTACTACAAGCGGTAAAGTAAAATATTAGATGATTCTTTGGGAGTTCCTTGCATAGGCGGTTACATCTATAGATTTTATCACATCACATAAAAACTTTGATAATCGCCCAGCTTTTACCAACAGAAGATATCTTCATTTATCATATAACTGACTTCTATGTGAAATGAGAAACATAAGCTTAGAATGAAAGTACCAGATGAGGTGACTAACAATAGGAAGATTGACACAACCTTTAAAAGGTACCAACATCCTTGAAGTCTATTCCATATATAGAAAAATTCAACAACAAGCAATTGCATATATTGGAGCAATTTTTGAAAACATACATCGAAATAGTTATTACTGAATGCGTAATGGATAATTCAGAAGGTAACATATTCAATGCACCAGCTAATCACCTATTTAAAATTAGTTAATTTAGATGTAAGTAGCTGAGCATAAAAATATATTTGAACGTAGACAAAGGTTTCACACTTTTCAAGAATATCAATAATGAATACAAACAACATTCAGCATAATGTTAAACATAGTAAATTTAGAATTTTATATGAGATCAAAGCACTATGCATAACAAATTCCATTCCTTAAGCAACTAGACAACTAAAAATCAACCAAAATGAGGAGGTCATTTCATACATGCCTCACTAGACTAAACCCACATCCTTTGAATAAGAGAAGGTATGCCAGCCAATGCTTGTCATCACCTTAGTCATGGGAGGAATAAGAGGAGGCAAAGTCACCATAACTCTCATCAGCAACTCAACTTCTTGTTGCATTAACTTGCTAAGGTACTCTGCATCTTTCATTAACAATTCAAAGGGATACAAAATCTGCTATCGTATTTGCATTATTAATGACAGATTAGAAAGCTTCCTACTACTATATTTCTCAATCAATGATACATGTAATTAACATCTACATCAATGATTTTAATGTTCTTTTATAATTTAGTCAATAAGGACCCAGTTTTGTTTACACAATCATGAGACGACCTTGGATGGCTGACAGTTTTTTGCCATGCCATCTTCTAGAATATGATGACTTAAAAAAAAAAACCTATCTAACTATCACCTTTTTAGCTATGCTTCATTATTTACTGGTTAGATAACTCCACACTACTTAGCTGGGAAACAATTGATCTTGTGTGGAAGCAGTTATTGTGTTTGGTTTGACATTGTCATTGACACGACATGCAACCTATATAGAAAGTCAGTCGAGTTTGGAGTGAGAATTGACGTCTCACCGAACCAAAAATTTTTGCATAAGGCTTGGATGTATTTTGAGTGAACATCACTATCAAGATGTTTATGACCTATACTACATGATCATATTTAGAATCACAAAATATAAAGCATAACAAAGTGGTGTCCTATGTGCGCTTAAGATAAAGGCCCAATTATAATCCAAAGCCAGTTAATAAGGAGATGGCGGCTAGCAAAATCGGTGAGAAAGCATATAGATCCTGGTTTGCTAATGGTGTGAATTGTGTAGACATTTCCTAAGTGCTACATAGGTTAGGAGGAATGACTAATGGGATGCATGATTAAGAAAAAATCTTGAGACGTCTCTGCCCAATATTTTCACTCACCCAATTTGTTGTATAGGGAGAGGCGAAGAATATTCAAAACGTGATACACCAAACAACAAAAGACTATTCGAATGGTGATAAAAATGGGAATGGTAATAATAATAAAGCACCTTGATAGAAAAACATTATAATTATCAAATTCTATTCCTTTGTTACTGACAGGAAAATATTATATGAACTAGAAAAAGTAGCGATGCACCAATATAATTCTCTCATATGTACCACACGAAACATCTATAAGTTTAAACAAGCAACATACAAGTGGGGGATAAGTGCGAAGACCTAGGATTTGGAAATGCACATGTTTCTTTCTTTGGAATGGCCCAAGGGAACGCTTGAATTCTGATGGATATATTCACTGTGATAGCAGCAAAAAATGGTTGTTACTGAGGGAAATGGAAAGGACAATTTGTAATGTGCAAGATAAATACAAAACTAAAAAACACATCTATACATATACAGAGGAAATACTTGTGAGTAAGGCCATGAAAAGGATAGAGGAAAATATATGTTGAAAATAGAGGACATGCTCAAGCGTACACTATTTTTTTTCTTTAAGATAAATTTGATAGATAAAATATAATTTGTGACAAAAATAGATTAGTGTTATTGCTTATTTCAGAAAACATGTTGAGTTTTTCATTAAATCAAGCTAAAAAATGATTGTATGATTGCAGTTGTCAACTAAATACCAAGATAAAGGAGATTATGACTGTGACTACCTACTAAACACAAAAACTCAAAATCATGATCTTATATGCCTATCATAATATAGATCATTGTCTCTTCTTAACAGAAACTAGTTAGCTCCCTTTCTCTAATAAAATCAAATCATAAAAGTAGCTCAATTTTCAATCAGAAAAAACATAAAATTAGATTATGAGAATGTGACTATGAATAGATCTCAAAATTTGATGGACAACCCTCCTTCTAGCGCCAAATGTGATACCTCAAAATCTGCAAACTTAAACTGTTAATCCATATTAGAAAGATGTGAGTTTTAAATAAGCAAATATAATAGCATTCTTATGAAATATAGAAACATGATAATTAATAATGCTTAACAAAATGACAATCAACACAACTAAATGAAAGCATTAGAAAAACACATGAATCATACCTATTCCATATTGGATTAGTGCACCTTTAGTATGTGAAGGAGCCCTTTCCCAATCCTTTGACAAGCTAAATGATGAAAATCTAATGGTATGATGATGAACCAAATTAGCTCTCAAATGAAGAGAGTAACTTTGCATGAGATTGTGTGTGTATTTGAAGGAGAGAACCCTAAATTATATAGGTGATATTGAAGAGAGAAGAGGAAAATTTGAAGAATATGGGATTAATCCTCAACCAATAGGAAGGAGCCACTTGTCACCATGTGAATGGGCCATGATTGTGCAACTTTTGGTCAATGTGCCCATTTGAAATTTGAAAATAGCATTAAATGCATACGGTTGAGGGATTTGGGGGAAATTTTGTTTGGAGAAAAAAGTCAAAGAAAGGGAGTTAATGAGGGCATATTCCTTGGGAATATGCTTTGTGAGGAAAATAGAGTTTTTAATAAATCACAATAAATGATTTATTGTGCAAGTGGGAAAAGCTAGAGGATGGGACATGGGTTTAGATTAAATTAATCAGGATTGGATTAACTTAATGAGGAATTAGGTGATTGTGACATTTTGACTTAGATTTTTAGATTAGAATAAATAAAAATGAGAGGAAATAATGGATATTGGCCATTTAATTAAATACATTTGATTTAATTAAATCAAGAAACTTTAGGAGATAATCAAATAAAAATGATTTATTTAATTAAAGAGATAACCTTAGTGAATTAATTAAATTGATTTATTTAATTAATAGATGAAATGATGTTGATGGAAGCGTGATTAGATGCATGAGTGAATTTTGCATGTCTACTGGATATGTATCTGATGAACCTGATAGGATAAGGATTGAAGAAATTGTGGAAGAACAAGAAAAGAATGAGCAAGAGAAGAAGAATGAGGAAAAATAAGATGGAGCTCTTATGGTGTGCCCCAAGGCACCTAGATATGTGTAGAAGAATCATTCATAAATTTAGATCATTGGAGACAAGACAAAAGGAGTATTGACAAGAAGCATAGCTACTATTGGTGAGGTAAACATGTGTTTAATTTCTGAGATTGAACGAAATATTGTAAGTGAAGCATGTAAATATGAGCATTGGATGCAAGCTATGAAAGAAGAACTTCCACAGATTGAGAAGAATCAAACTTGGGAATTGGTCCCAAGAACAACATACAAAAACTTTATTGGATCAAAGTGAGTATTCATAAATAATTTGAATGAGAATGGAGAAGTGGTTAGAAACAAATAAAGGCTTGTGTGTAAGGGTTACTCACAAGTAGAAGGCATAGATTTTTAGGAGACTTTTCATTTGGTGGCAAGAATGGAAGCTATTAGGATGTTCTTAGCATTTTTTTCTCACATATATTTCAAGGTCTATTAGAGAGATGTCAAATCTACATTTTTGAATGGTGATCTAGAAGAAGAGGTCTACATGGAATAACCAGAAGGATTTCGGTTGTCCTATCAATCATATATGGTTTGCATATTAAAGTAATATTTGTATGGATTGAAGCAATCTCTTAAATATTGGTATGCAAGTTTACATAAGTACTTGATTAAACAAGGTTTCAACAAAGGTATGACAAATAATAATTTGTATTTCAAAATTGAAAATGAAAAAATCTTGATTGTGGTTGTATATGTTGATGACATTACGTTTTGGAGGAAATGAAACTATGTGTAAGATGTTTGTAGAAGAAATGCAAAAATAATTTGAGATGTCTATGGTTGGAGAGATGAATTACTTTCTTGGGCTACAGATCAATCAAATAGAGAACAAAACTTTTATTTCACAGTCTAAGTATGTGAAAGAGATGTTGAAGAAGTTTGGGATGGATGGTTCCAAACCGGTGTGCACTCCTATGGTGACTGGTTGCAAATTCTAAAGGTAAATATGATGATTCACCTAAGGTTGATCAGATAAAATGTAAATCTCTTGTTGGTGGACTATTGTATTTGAATTCTACTAGACCAGATATTATGCACATAGTCTATCTTGTGGCTAGATTTCAAGAAGATCCTAAGGAAACACATGTTGTTACAAGAATATTCAAAATACTTGAATGGAACTCTGAATTATGGCTCATGATATTCTATGGATACTCACTTTATACTAAGTGCTTGTATAGATGCAGATTGGGCTAGATGTGTAGATGATAGAAAAAGTATTTTAAGTGGTGGTGCATTCTTTCTTGGTTGCAGATTGATGGCACGTGATTGAGTAAAAAGAAAGATTCAGTTTCCTTATGTATTGTTGAAGCTAAGTATATTGCTACTACATCTTGTTGTACACAAGTTCTATGGATGAAACAAACATTGAAAGATATCACAGTTGTGTATGATTATCCCATTTTTATTTTATGTGATAACACAGGTGCAATTAAAATTTAAAAGAATCTAGTGATGCACTCGAGGAGAAAGAATATATCTATCAGGTATCATTTCTTGAGAGAGAATATTGTGGAGAATGAAGTAAATCTTGAGTAAATCCCTAAGATGGATCAAATTGCTGATATATTTACAAAGGCTCTTCCTAAAGATACTTTTGAGTATCTTCAGGAGAAGTTAGGGGTCATTTCCCTTTCTTTCTTGAACTAGATGTTTTGGATGCCTTGTTGACTATTATATTGGGAGGTTTTACCTTTTTGTGTTGTGGTCTGAGATGTTTGAAATTTTTGAATTACATCCTAATAAGGTTTTTTATGTCAAGTGTGAACAAGAATACTCCTATCTGTTTGTCGATTCAAAGTCCATCTCACTAGATACAACATCATTTTGGTTGTTTGTACCTTGATGCATCATATTTATGTGTGTTATCACACCTAATTAAATTTATGCTCTTTACATCCCCAATCCTTGGATAAGAAATGCATCATCATCATCATTCATCATCATATTTTATAAAGTCTCAATTACTCATAGACTTGTTGGACTTCTGCATCATCTCAAATCCAAGGGTTGATCCCTCTCATTCTTCTATCCTCTTTCACACTAACATAGTATCATGGAATTCACCATCTTCCGTCCATAAATCGTCAACATCTTGCATAATCATACTTATCATCATATGACAACATCATCCATCTCATCCATCTCACATGCATTACATCATCATTTAATTTGTTTAGGATAATATAGATTTTTTATTCTAATAATCTTAAAACCGTCTCATTTGCGTCATCATAATATAGATATATTATTCTAACCTTCTCATTTCACCATTCATACATTCATAAGGGATATTTTTTGTGAGCTCAACCTAAATCAATTTTTTTGCCTAATCTCTCGAGGGGGCAGTGTACTAGCGCAATTATTTTCACTGGGGAAATGTAGTCAAGTATTAGAAAAAATTAAAAAAAATGAATTTCAATAGTGATTGTGTTATTCTTTGAACCAACACAACTAGTACATTGCTTCAAAGAGGGTAAAAATGTAGACATGCAAATAATTTTGATAGTGTGCATCTAATTATGATTAGTCATCAATTCTTCTATTAATCAAATAAAGTAATTTATTATATTAATTCACTGATGTTCATCATGTTAATTTAAATAAATCAAATTATTTAATGAAAACTCTAAAATCCTCTCATCTGATTTAATAAATCAATTTGTTTAAATCAAATGTCAAATCCCCTAATTCCTCAAAATTAATTAATTCTAGATTAATTAAATCCTAATCCTAATTACCCATTCTCTATCTTTTGATTCAACCTTGGTCAAATCCAACCCCTGATTAACCAACCCACTTGCACATGAAAATCAATTCTTTTAATTAACTAATTACCCTATTTTCCCTCACAAAAGCATATGCTTTGGGAATATTCCTCCAATAACTCCATTCATTTGAATTTCTTGCCCAAACATAAATGCTTCTTACAAAGGTGTTTAAGCCTCTTACAAATCCCTTAATGCCTCTTAAAAATGCATTAATCTCTCTTACACCCCCCTCACCCCTTCACCTACATGCATTAACTATGCACATTCTCCAAAATGTGTTCCATCCTCACCCATTAGGATTGAGACAAGTGTCCCAATCTCATTGTCTCTCCTTTAGTCCCACATTCCTCCAATATCTCCCTCCTTCAATTCTTCAAACCTATAAATGGAAGAATTCTCTACACAATAATCATCTACAATCTCAATAATTTCCACTATAGGCACTTTCATCTTGCACTTCATTTTCAACATCTTGCATCTTCATCACATTGGAATCTTATCAAGGGGGTGGAAATAAAATCCTTTCCACATCAAAGAAGCACCACTCCCAATATGGGATAGAGTATGAACATTCTTGTATATGCTTACATTTATCTACTTTGGTTATTTTTTTTCTTCTTTGCATATATGTACCATGTTTATCTATCTCATAAGAGCATTGTATCTGCTTGGTTTAAACTGACTCATAATAATGTTTGTGAAGTTTTAAGCATTTTTCAGATTTGTGCTCACAATATGTATGTGTCAACAATAAACTCACACACATGAGTATATGTAGATAGATGCATCTACACATTCTCATGGATAGATTACCCATATGCATGGGAATATAGATCAGACAAAGGTGAAATATGTATATATTTCGATCAATATGACTATGAATATATGTGTTTAATAAATTAAAGGGTTGATATATAGTGTATATATATATATATATATATATATGTTAACATATGTGTATGTATTGATGAAAAGGAAACACCCATACTAGTATATTAATATATAGATATGCACATATATATATATATACACATGCATCAATATGTGAAATATGAGAATGTGTATGTGTATTCATATATCGAATAATGCATTCTATAAACTTATAAGTTGAGATATATATACATATATACATATTACATTATGTATATATATATTATATATTAAATATATGATAGTGATTTCAAATAGTGCTGAAATTTTATTATGTGCATAACATATTAAACACACCATATACTATGTATAATGCACAACATATACATATAGTATATGGTGCAACAATAAAAGGAATTGTGCACCATTGAAGGTAGTGCATAAACAGTAAATAATTTTTAAAGTATTTAAATTTTGAGTAATATGAAACATAGGCAGTACTATAATAAAGTGCGGGAAATTAAAAAAAACCAAAGTGTAAGTTAAATATACCAAGACAAAGTCAAAACTTGAAGGAAAAGTGGATATGCAATGTATAGGAAACTTTGATCTGGTCTTTTCCAAACAGAAACCAAAGCAATAGGGTGCATAATGTATAATGTGGTACCAACTTATGAATAGTGAAAACCAATTAGAAGTCTAATAGGCAATTCAAGTTTCAGCATATGAAGTAAATCAAAATATGAGAAATAGTCAAAAGGGAAGCTGGCCAAAATAAGTCAACTTGTAGAAAATAGAACCTTTCATTTTTTATTATTGTTCTTTTTGTGCATTTGAATGGGAAACTCATTCTTTATGGTGAAGTTTGGCTATGCATCTGTTTACTATGCAATGATTTTAGCTTCCATCATTTCTCCTTCTTGTTGAGTCAAACCTTTTGGATTGAGAAGTGTCATCTTTGATGGCTTGTTTCTAGCCTATAGTTGCTCACATTTGTTTATAAATAGAGGTTCTTTATTCCTCAATAGGGACACATTATGCACTCTTGATTCTTATTTTATGAGTGGTTGTTATTCTAATTTTTTGAGTTTGAGAGTTTGAGAGAGAATTTAGGGAGTAATTTTTTGGTGAGTGGAAGAGAGATAGTTGGAAATTGCTTGTTGATTTTGGAGAGGTTGAGCTAGGAATCCAGTTTGATCAATTAGATTTTTGCATAAAAAATTATGTTGATTTCTACTCTTTTATACTTGATATGTATTTGAAAATATTATGTGTTTATGTTTGCCTTGTTTGGGAAATTTGTTTAATTTCTTATTAAGGAAAGGTTATTCTCTTATTTATGTGAAAGTGAAAGATTCTTGATAATCTAGGGATCTTTGTTATTTGAGTGTATGTATATATTCAATATTAAGGAGTAGGTGTTTATAGTAGCATTATATACTATATTAAGGATAGAGATTATATAGATGATGTTTATTTAAGTTTGGTTAAATAGAATTACTTTGAATTACTTAGTATCTAAGTGTCTTAGTAAACATAGAGGTTATAGGTTACTCCTAGGGTTAAGGTTACTCCATGGCATAAGGGGATAGGCTATGCATAGGTTATGAATGGTTAATAAAACTCAAGCTAGGAAGGTAGGTGAAGTTTATGAATTCCACTCTATATTTTGGGTGATGAATACTTTGGCCAAAGTAGTATAAATTTCCACTATTTACACTATCAGTTCACTATGATCCTGGTTTACATACTAGGAAAGGAATGTCATATGTGTAGGTTCTAACCAATGTGTGACAAATATAGATATGTAGGACACAACACCAAGCTCGGGGAAGGTCATTATTATTATGAGGTTACCAAACCAATCTCTTCATCAAAGGGTAGGGCCATCTACTAGTTTGGTAGATGTGCAGGGGACTGTAGTTAGTCCAATGTTGGCGAAAAAGTGCTTGAGTGATGCTTCTCATCATTAGGTGGCCAATATTTTATGGAGGACACCTAGACAATTCTTACATCTATTTCCAATAAGCTCATAGGATCCTTGTATGTATTTTGTATCCATTTCTATGGAAAAAATTTAAAAGAGAAATGTTATCATGAATTTATGTACTATGAAATCAATACATTGGAAAGTTGTAATACTTTGATCTAATGCAAAGGGAAATTTTCGAAAGATGTTTATTTCAAATTTGCATGCTATATTTATATTTGAAAAGAAAAGAAAAATATTGCTCATAATGGTTAGTTGTTTAAACAATTTACTTGAGGTTAAAACATAGGAAAGTTACTATGTATAAAAATCGGCGTGTTACAAGAGGGTGAGGGGAGAAGGAGGGATAGAGGGAGGGAAGGAGGGATAGAGGGAGGGAGAGAGTAGAAAGGGAAAGGGAAGGAGAGAGAGAGGGGGGTATTTCTTGAGCTCAAGGGAGAGAGAGTCAAATAAAGTGTTGCCAATAGTAAGAGAGAGAGGTCTAGAGCATATGAGATAACTAATGAGTGAGGTAGAGAGAGATAAATATGTTACAACTTGATAGTTATTGAAATTTGACCTCCTACTTAATGAAATTTGACACGTTGATTACTAAAATTTGACTGTCTAAAAAAATATATAATATCTTCCAAAAACTAGAATTTTCATTATAACTCTAAGAGATCTGAAACTACTCTCAAACATATTGAAACTATACACATGAAATATAACTTAAAGTATAAGAAAGTAAATTTTTAAAGAAAGACATAGATAAAGACAAAGAAAAAAGAAAGAGAAAGAAAATGCATTCTAAAAATTTTGTGTATATAGTTTCACTAACAGAGAAAAAAAAGGCAAAGACTAAAAGAAGATAGAGAAATAAATTACATTGTAAGTTGTCTACATCATGTTTGGCAAGCACCAAATTTAGTGCTCACCATATTTGGCACTCGCCAAACTTGGATTGGTCATCCTAGCCATTTGGTAGGTGTCAAATTTGGCACTCACCAAATTGTCCATTTCATGTATATAGTTTCACTAAAAGAGAAAGAAAGAAAAAGAAAAAGAAAAAAAAGAAAGAGAAAAAATGCATTCTAAATATTCATCATTCATATTTTACAAGCACCAGGTTTGGCATTCGTCATATTTGTTGCTCGCCAAATTTGGTGCTTGTCGGATTAGGTGCTCATTGAATTTTGCACTCGCCAAACTTGGATTTGGATGACCAAGCCTTAGGCTCAATCATTCAATCCATTTGGCAACCAAACAATCATTTTGGGTAAAAAAAAAAGTGGCATCTTAATTGTGCTACAAATTTTTATGCACCTATCCAACTATAAGGGTCATGAACTATAAATTAGTATATGGTAAGGAAGTTGTTCTTCCTTTTAAATTTGAGCAGAAAATGTTGAGGATTACACTTAAAATGGAGATGGAATTATTTGATTCACTAAAATAAAGGGTCACTCAAATTAAAGTAGTAGAGATATTAAGAAAGGAGGTTGTCCATTACATAGAAATTATACAAAAGTAGTGAATAAAATGAAATAATATAGGTTTATTAGGATCAAGTAATTTCAAAAAGGTGAATAGGAATTTCTACATGTGACTAAAGATATAGGGATAATAAAGGAAATATGAAAACTAAAAGACTTAGTCCATACGAAATTGAGGTATTATCTCCTAGTGGTGAAAATAAAACTAGCAACCATTAACCCTATAATATTTTCATTGATGGTTAATGGTCATTGTATCAATATTTATATGAAATCCCTAGACAAGGAAATATTTCTTCAATATCGTGTACAAACTAAGGAACCTCACATATCAACTATAACTGACAATGAATTATTCTATAGAAGTAGTAACAGACAAGCTTAATATCTCTAAAAAACTATGTCTCAATTATTATTTCTTTCTATTTCTATAAAAGAGAGCAATAAAATAGGCAAAAATGAAAACCATCTAGAAATTTTTTCATCTTCCCCACCAATGAAGTCTCCACTTGCAAGAAAATTTATATGAATTTTAATTGGTCTATTATTGATCCATCATTATTTCACGGTAATGTGTAGCTATTATTTGGCTTCCAAATATCTCCTCATAATTTTCTATTATTTTTTTCTTCTATACAACTTTTTTGTAGGCAAACCTACAACATATCACAAATTTCCTTCTAAAATCACTATGGTCGGTAACTTATCACTTAATCAGTGACTCATAGCATCACCTAGTTGTCATGTACATAGTATAATAAATAAAACTTGAAAATGTCATCCATAAATTCCTACTTGTCAAATCTTCATGCAATTCGTTCATATTTTGGTGCTCAAAGATCTTGTACTAGGATCTATATGCTATTTATTTTTCTAAATAATTATTTAACATGTGTATTTATTACAATTTAATCTTACTTAGTGACTTTTCTAAACTATTAATAAATCAACCCCCTTTGATTTCCTCCACTTAATGTCACTTGTGGACATGTGACATACTTAGTCGTGGGGAAGATTGTCATAATTTTTATCATAATTAATTATTAGAATTTGTGAATAGGCTAATAATTACACATATTTAATTCACAATAAGTCTCAAATAATTTGAGCCACCATTTTACCTCACTCTTGTTGTTTCTAAACATGTAAAAAATCTAATCCCTTTGAGTTAAAATGAATTCTATTTTTTATTAAATTGAATCTGTTCCTTTTATACTCATAAACCCACTTTCCATAAAAAAAAAATTAGGTTTTTAAAGAAAGAAAAAAAACCAAAATTATTTATGAGAAGTGCACCAATAGCATTTGGAAGTAAATTTTAGCATTAATTATTGGTTTTGAAATGGTTGGCATTATTAAATAGTCTTGAGCACAAGATGGGAGACTACCTCATCTACAAAGAGCTGACATACCATACTATACTCTTAAATGATCATGCATACCTCTATATTTTTAGTAGGCATGGTGGTTAGATTATTTCCAAACATTGCATGATTATACAATAAAGTTACCCGTTAATTTTCCCAAATATTAGTCAATAATAAAATAATTAAAAAGGAATTATGGGTGGATGTTTCAAATAAACTATACCAAAAGATTCATGGTTTCTTATAGTTATTGAAAAATCTCTATAGATAGCTAATGCAATTGCATCTAGAGTAGAGTTTGCACAAGTAGGTGATTAGTTTATCAATCTTTATAAGAGACCTAGTTTCTTTCATTGCCAAACCCTTAGAATGAAAAGATGACATCAATAGGTAACTCTTAAAACGATGGTATCAAAATTATAGAGAGTTCACATCATGATGTCATTTTTTTAGAAAAACTCTCAATTCTAATGAAAGAGTGATGTCAATGTCAAGAGATTAGATTTGTACAAAACACATACATGTAGAATCAATTTTAAAACTTCAACACTTATGAAATTCTTTAATTGTCGAGAAGGATTATGATGATGGGGTTTCAAGGAAATGGTACTCAAGGATGAGAAAGTTATAAGGATTAACATAAATAAAATGAAATGACTTAAAAGGAAAAGTATTTGGATTAGGGGTTGAAACTTGGGGAGACAATTTTTACAGCACCGCAATGGCAAAAAAATTTCTAAGGCATGTAACTCAACCTTTCCAAATATCAAACAAATCTAATTTCATCTCCAACAATGTGATAAATTGAAAAATAACACAGATAGGGGTAAACCCACAAAAGTGGTTTACAATTCAAGTGAGGAAGGAAAAGTTACAAAAATTGACCCCATGCAAAAAAAAAATCTTTTAGGGCTTCAAATGAACTATTTGGTTCGAGTGAACTCATTTAATGATGGGGTGCAACATTCCTCGAAAAAGGCCAAAATAAATGGCTTATGGAAAGGTGGTTCAAACGAACCCTGGTTCGAGTGATCCCTAGTTCCAGCAAACCTCTGTGGTTTGCTCAAACCCCCCTTTTCCCCCCTTCTCCCCCTCAGGCACCAAAAAAGTCCAAAAATTTTGTGCTTCGAAGCTCAGGTTAAGGATGAAAATGGAGGAGACTTCCTAGACCCAATTGGATGATGTTATTCCTGATAATGAGCTATCCAATGAATATACTTTTAATATGTTTTGGTTTTATTATGTATTTGTTTTTTGATTTTTTATTAAACATTGATTTTTCACTAAAAACCAAGCTCTTTGTTCTGCACATGTGAAAAAATAGTAGATTATCAAAAAAAAATTTAAAGAATCGATACATACAAAAAAAATTATGTTGTATACAGTTTTCCTATGTTTGAATTGTAATTGGTTTGACTTTGAAACTTGATTAAGGAAAAAATAAAAAATAAAACACTATGAGACCAATTGGAAGCACTAGATATCATAGTTACAAATCTAGATTTGAAGAAATTAGAATTTTATCCTTCATGGAAAAACGTTATGTTGTATACAGTGAGCGTCACTCCTCAAAAATGTTGTTTATTGAAAAAAAACTAGTTTTCAAAGGAGATGGAAAAAGAAGTACAATTTGATTCCAAAATTTTTGAAAAAAATATATTTAGAATCTACAGAAAAAATTTCACAAATCACTAGTTCGCATCATCTTCAAATTCCTCAGAGTTTAGTCGCTATAGGTGCCTGAAAGTGAAGATTTAGTTAGAAAAAATTATTTCAGTGTCCAGTTTGGCCAAAAATTATAAACTAGTATTGTGGGATTACCCATAGATTTTAGCAAGGGCATGAGTGAGTTGTCAAGATTGGTACGAAGGAATGATAGTGTGGACAAATTTGACATCACAAAAGGCTAAAAAATACATAGAACCAAAGAAGATGACCCTTATAGCTTCAATACTTAATAAACTATAGACCTTTTGAAAATATTAAATCACAACAAACATACAATGACATGACAAAGAAAACTTGGGAGAATTTATAACAAATGAAAAACCCACTTACACTTTCTCAAATTAACCATAAAAAGTGGGATAATATTTAAAGACATCATAGAACATAGGTAAACATAGTCTTGAACCTAAAAAATTTGAGGCTAAAAATATAGGCTAAAAACATGTCCCAATGGTGAAAGAAAACTCCATGAAACTATGATCACCATCAAATGTACTTACATCAAACACCCACAAGAATCACTTGTCTTCACCATATAATCAACAAATCTAAATAGGTAACACCATATCTCTACCTCATAATTATAATCAAACTAATAAAAAAGTGAATCAAGCCATCCACTTAGACTCTACAATCTCTACTAAAATATCTACAAGTATATATGACCCACATCTAAGTTATATATGAAAATTACAAGTATAAACAATATATAGCATTGTATAACTTGTAGATCTCACAATGTAACATAAAAATTCAATCATAAATTGATAATCATATCAAACAAGGACAATAGGGATAAACATATAAGGTTTCTATGAATCAAGTACCAAATCATCACTAGATTTAATATTCTACAAACTCATAAATTACTACATTTTAAAGATAAACCAATAAATAGTTCAAATATAAATGTAAGTAAAAAATCACATACCAAAATATTCAAACCTAATCCACCACAAATTTCTTAGAAAGTGCTTTGTGTATCCTATAAGAAATCTAAAATTGGACATTATGGGTACAATATGTAACATGTCTCAACAAGGAAAGGAAAGAAAAATCGTCTTTCAACAAGTATTTCTATTCAAAATCTAACTTTTGCAGTGAAAGTTATAGCCTCCAAAAAAAATTAGCTCTTTTAGGAAAAATAGGAAGTAGGCTAGTGGTTGTGTTGGAAATTGATAGGTTGTCATTGATGTCAACTGATAATGGAATTTTGTTGATTGATAGTATATTTTTGGTTCGGTTATGAATGCCTCTTGATTTGGTATTTTGATCTGGACTATCCTATTTTGTAAGATATGCTCAGAAATTGATAACATGATTTATCCTAACATCAATTGTATCCTCTGACAATGTTTCAACTGACTAGGTTGTATGGGTTCAGAGGTACAATTACTAGTTGGTTGGGAAATAGTGTTATTCTTATACACTAGCTTTGTACATCGATCTTTTGGTTTGGATTCTATCTCAGTAAAAGATATCATTACAATACTTTGTACATAGTTTTGAGCTTAAAATATGTATTCTATTTTGGATTTTCATGATGATATGCATGAAGGAATTTGGAAGATATGAATGACAGTATTTTGTTCTATAGACCTCAGTGAGTTTTATTTCAGCACATTGTTGTGGGAGATTCTGCATTTTCTCATAATTGATTATCATGTCGTGCAGTGTTGAAGATAAGTAGTTTGATGTCATCCAAGGGAGAATTCAATGTTTTAACATTTTTTTGTGTTGCATGTTTGATGGAGTGTACATATGTTTGGATTTTAAGTTTAACTCTAACTGACCTAATTATATATTAATAGTGAGGTGTGTTATGAAAAATAAAGGGATCTATCTTAAGTCCATGCCAAAAAAGTTAGTTTTTGAATCGAAGTTTCTCTTATTAGGCTGACTAATTAAGAAAAATGGATATATATGTATATATTTTAGATAGAGTGAATATATGTGCGATGTGGTAGAGAAAGAGAGAAGAATGTCCGCATGTGAAAGATACTTGAAGATAGAGTTGAAAATACATTATATGTGTGAATCGTATAGATGAGAAGCTAAGTGAATTACTCAAGTATTGTGCTTCAGTAGAATTGAGCCCCAACATAAGGAAGGTGCATTTTTTAGTTCATGCTTTTGGCAGTGGGCCACTTTATTTTGTATATATTTGTGGTAAGCTAGATCTATTGTATCTACTTCAAGATATGAGACTTTCAAGGACAATGAGTCCTGGAAGTGAGTCATGTAATATTTTATATCTGGATATATTATATTATGAGCTAATCCACATCGTGGTCTTTCCCATTTTGGGTTTTCCACATAAAAATATTAGTGTTCATGTGTGTTGATGTTTTATCTTGATTTCATGCCTTCTTCTAGTAATTTCAAATTTATGATAATTCTTAGATGTATTTTATGTTAATGGTTTTATGGAATACTAATTCACGCCCCTCTTGATATTCCAAATGTTCAACAATTGGTATCAAATCCTAGTTCCTCTGAAAATTCCTAACTTGAGGAAGGTCCCAAAATTTGAATATAAAAAAAAATTCCTCCAGAAGTAATTGTTGTTGGACTCCTGGAAGAAAATGAAGATCTAAAGAATAAGCTAAAGGAAGAAAATGAATATTTCAAGAATCTGAGAAGAAGATATGAAGAATCCTATGATCAATTAAAGAATGCAAATGAAGTCATCAACGGATTGAAATATCAATTAGAAGAAAAGAGAGAGATTGAAGATTATCGTAAAATTGAAATTCAAAGTAAGATGGATGAATGTGCAAATCTTGAGCAAGAAGTGATAACTCTAAAATTAGATTTGGAAAAAGAAAAAGGACATAAGGATAAATTTAAGGAAAGCACTAAAATGCTTGATGAGTTTATTGCTTCTCATTGACTTGCAATGGATAAAATAGGTCTAGGATTTGAAGAAGGACAAATTTTAAAGGAAATTCAACCTCTTGTTCCATGAAGACTCAATGCAATGATGGAAAACTTAGGAATCATAGAGTTAACTTCAGAAGGACTCCCATTAGACAACCCAATGCTCAAAGGTATTTATCTTTTAATGGTATCTATTATTTTTGCAATAAATTTGGACATAGGGAAAAAGACTACAAAAGTAGAATGAATGATACTTAATCATTCTCTAGAAAATATTTTGAGTGTAAAAATATTAGACATAAGGTTGTGAAATGCAATAGTAAGAAGTTGAACAAGGCATTTTATTCATTTAATGGCTACTATTATCATTGCAACTTATTTGGATACAAGGTTAATCAATGCGAATATAGATTGAATAAAAGAAAATATGGAAAGATGAATGTTGTTTGCTATGATTGTAGCAATTTGGAACATCTTGCTAGGAATTGCAAAAATAGAAGGATGAAAAGTATCTATCTGGTAAAGAGACATGAACCGATCATGGATCCAAAAGAAGTGAGAAAAAAATGAATGGAATTTGGAGAAAGGAAGGAGAATTTAAGAAAAGTGAAATCAGAATCATCAGAAATTTATGTATCGTCCTTCGATGTAGACACTCTCGTCAAAAATTAATTCAGGAACTACCTAAAGGGGAGCAATAATTATAAAAATTATCAACCCCTCTTTCAATATAAGATGTCATATCATGGAAGAAGTGCATTTATAAAGGTTATTTGTAGACACACATGTGTGAAGAATGTATTTCATAGAGTTTGAAAAGATGAAAGCTTACACGAATTTTGAGGTGATCTACTTGTTATCTGAAGCATTTATTGTAGGAGCAATTGGGATGAAATCAATAAATTCATATATGTTTAGGAAAATGAATTCAATGAAAATAATTTGTGCAAGAAGAAGCATGGAGAGGAAGCTTGAAATAACTAGAGCAATTTTATCCTGTGGAAATTTTGAATTCAACTTTGATAGAAAAGGAAAAGGTAAGTTGATGCCACTACTTCATCTAAATTATTTTTGGTATCTTGTATGCAATGGATATGCCTTGGCTTATAAACAATTCAGAGAGACCAGAACCAGAGTACAAAATGTATCCTATTAAATCCTCAGAACTTGATCTTTTGGGTGCTTTCTCGGATATTCCTCTTGTTGTCATGTCGAATGAAGATGTTGAAGTATGCATTCATGGGAAATTGGAGGAATCCAATTACGAAAAATCTTGCATGTTGTGGAGTGAATAATTAATTGGAAATGGTTTTACCCTAAAACCATAATACAATGTACTTTTAGAAATAAAATTGGATGTATGGAAAAACTTTTCGGACTTTAGTAGTGAAGGAAGATGTATTAGAATGGCTCTTAGCAGATTTCATGGTGATTTTGTGTAGCTTAATGAAACATATATGATATTTAGAGATGTAATCAAGGAAGTTACTAGGTTATCATCATCTAGACAAACTACTATTTTTAATTTTCATAGAAAAGGGTTTAATAAGGAGCTCACATGCTAGAATATCTAATCTCGTAGTTCAATATGCAAGCTTAGTTATCTCACAGATGATTCTTAGTGACAGTGATGTCTCCACTACCACAATTGATCTTACATTAGATATGGTTGAGAGTAGAACCGAATATGATCTCTACATGTTTCTTTGACAATAGCTATTGGAGAATCTGAGAGATTTCAAGAAGAAGAAAGGTACATTCAGATATGGTACATTGGTTTTATGCATGATTTTCTACTTTATGAAGGAGATTCCTAAATTAGGAGAAGTTATTTGGGAGAATACCAGACCGATATCTCATTAGATTGAGGAGCTTATGAGAAACATTGGGGAATTAAATGCACAAGAATATTCCCTTGGTGCATTCTTTGGAAAGTTTCAAAGGAAAATTAATAGAAGAAGGAGAATTCCAAGAGAATTGATTTAAAAATACAAGAATGATATAACCTTTTTGGTAAACACCGATAGCTGGATCATCAAGGCAGTTGAACCAAGGAATTCATGGTTACCTAATTTTGAATATGAAATTGAGAAGGATTATGTTGTTGGTTGCATTGAATTATTGATTAACAGCCCTCGAGGTCCCAATGGACCTAGGTTTGGAACCTATACTAAAGTAGCTAAAGCTCTTGAAGAGTCTAAGTGTGTCTTTGGTAAACCAAAGTCTACCACTGGAGAAAAGAGGAAAGAATTTGTGGCCTATGCCTTGGTTTCTCAAGTGGACCGTACTCCAAGAAGACTTAAGAAATTGGCCAAAATTAGGACACACCTTCAGGTAACTCCCAATATGGTTTATAGTTCTTCATATTTCATTAAATAAAGCTCAAATATATTAACTAATAGATTAAATGAATTTAAGATAAAATCAATAAGTGGCATGGTTTCTTGGGTTGAAGATAATAGATTTTTGGAAATTATATATAAGTGGAAGTCTACTCATAGCTTGGCACTTGAAAAACTCAAAGTTATTCAAGATTGTGAGGAAGAGATTAAGATTTTATTCACATTTTGTTGGTCTTGTCCTAATGCAATTCAAAGGCTCAAGGGTTTTGAGAGCATGATTGAAACCCATATTAATTTTGCATCTAGCACATTTGATCTTGCTCTTAGTTTAGATGATTAAACTTGGTATGGTTTGACAAGAATGCATGAGGAATACCTTGCATCACATAAAGAAATAGGAGAATTGATTGAGCTATATGGGAAGCTCAAAGATCTAATCAAGATTAAGTGTGCTCTTATCTACTATGCTCTTTTGGTTGCTAACAAGACTTTGAACTCTTATGCTTCTCCCGAAACTGTGGTTGAAGGAAAATATACTTTAATTGACCTCAATTATCTATGAAATGCACTAAAAAAGGTAACAAGGCTTTGGAATGAAGGGAAATCCTCATGGATGGGGATTCTTAGCCAACTTCAATCATCTACCACCTCCAATTAGACATTCATCATCATTATTTTAGAATGTACTCCTCAGGGGAAGTATTCAGGTATGAAAAGGTCTTGTTTATGCACTAAAATTCTTTTTCCTTAACCATTGATGTCAAAGGGGGGAAGAGATAACTATCATGTGAAAATAAAGAGGAAATTGAAAGGCTTTGTGTATAAGTTGGGAAGAGGTATTTTTGTTGGTTTTCACATCATATGTTGCCATCAATGAAAAAGGGGAAGATTGTTGTAAATTGATAGGTTGAAATTTATGTCAAAACATAATGGAATTTAGTTGATTTCCAATATTGTGTTGCTTGAGTTATGAATGCATGTTGATTTGGTATTGTGATCCAATATTTTGATCTAGACTATCCTATTGTGTATGATCTGCTCAGAAGCTAATAACATGATTTATCCTAACATCAATTACATCCTCTCACAAGGTTTCAATTGACTAGGGTGTATGGGTTGAGATTTATAGTTACCATTTGGTTGGGAAATAATTTTATGCTCATACACTAGCTCTATATGTCGATCTTTTTTTCTAGATTCTATCTCAGTAAAACATATCATTACAAGAATTTGTACATAGGTTTGAGCTTAAAATATGTATTCTATTTTGGATTTTTATGATGATATGTGAAGGCATTTGGAATATATGAATGAAAGTATTTTGTTCTACATACCTTAGTGAGTTTTCTTTCAACACACTATTGTGAAATATTTTTTATTTTCTCATAATTGATTATCATGATGTGTAGTGTTGAACATAAGTATTTTGATATCATCCAAGGGAGAGTTCAATATGTTAACCGGTTTTTGTATTGCAAATTTGATGGAGTGTACATGTGTTTGGAGTTTTGGTTTAACTCTGGCCGACCTAACTATATATTAATATTGAGTTGTTCTATGAATAATAAAGGGAACTATCCTAGGTCCATGCCAAAAAATTTAGTTTTTGATGATCAAGATTTGTCTAATTAAGCTGGCCTAATTAAGAAACATGGATATATATATATATATATCTTAAGATGTTACATAGAGAAAATAGTTGAGAAAGGACATAAAGAATAGGACAATAGGAAGGGATAGGCCCCCTACTATCATAGTTGAAGGCAAGATAGTTGTATATTGGCCAATCAAAATTTTGGCCGGATGCTCGAACCGTGGCAAGAGGGTGTAAAGGATGGCACCCCCAGGCAAGAAAGAATCCTTCAACCCCCTAGGCAAGAAAGAATCCTTCACCCCCCTTGGCAAGAAAGAATCCTTCACCCCTGCACGGTGGATCAAGAACTAGAAAATAAAGCATGCTCAAGGTTGAACTTTCCTAAAAGCAAGCAAGGTTGTTTTCAGTTTTTCTCCATCAAATGGATGGATGTTTCTTGGCTATATTTGTTGACTTCTAAAATTATCCATCGATGGGAACTCATTACTTTTGATAACTTCTATTTTGTGAGAAAGATTGTCATTGAGGAGATAGGCCTCACCCCCACAAACCCCACCAACCATATATTCCCTAGGATGGAGTATATATATATTAGAGAGAGTGAATATATGTGCGGTGTGATAGAGAAAGAGAGAAGAATGTGTGCATGTGAAAGATAATTGAAGGCAGAGTTGAAAATTTATATGTGTGAATTGAATAGATGAGCAACTAAGTGAATTACTCAAGTATTGTGCTTCAGAGGAACTAAGCCCCAGTACAAGGAAGGTGTATTTTTCAGTTCATGATTTTGGTAGTGAGCCACTTCATTTTGTATCTTAGCAGTAAGCCAAATCTTTTGTATCTACTTCAGGTTGTGAGCCTTTCAAGGATAGTGAGTCTTGGCAGTTAGCCCTATAATATTCTATATCTGGATATATTATATTGTGAGCTAATCCTCATCCTGGTTTTTCCCATTTTGGGTTTTCCACGTAAAAATATTGATGTTCATGTGTGTTGATGCTTTATTTTGATTGCATGCCTTCTTCTAGTAATTCAGCCAAATTTATGATCATTCTTCGATGGATTTTATGTGAATGGTTTTATGGAATATTGATTCACACCCCCTCTTAGTATTTTAGATGTTCAACAGGTTGTTGGGTGGTAGGCTTGTTATTTTTCAATGGATAGCCAATTGTGTCTTAACGATGATAATGCTTTGGCGAATTAATTAGGTATTATTTTTTCTATTGGAAATATTAAGTGTGACCATGAGCTAAACCCTAGGTAGCTAGTCAACCACAAGACTAGGTGTTGGCCCCTCTATCCCATCTATGCCATTTTTTATTTTTTAATAAAAATATATATTTTAGACTTTAAAAAAATAATATTACATCATCATCAAGTGGGTGTAAGAATTTGAGTCCACTTTTAGTGGAAGTCTTGTCGAAAAAGTTCTAGCAAGAAAAAGTACACATTTTAATGTGTACCTATTTAGGAACAAATGTCCAAGCTTAAACTCCTACTTATATGGAACTGGTACTTATTCCAATATGGGATTCTATTTCTAAATGGGTACACATTCTAAATGAGTATCATTTTAAAAATAAATGGGTATACATTCTAAATGAGTATCATTTTAAAAATAAATGGATACACATTCTAAATGAGTATCATTTTAAATATAAATGAGTATCCATCTCTATTTAGACCTTGTACTCATTCTTTTTTTTCAGAATGTGTACATGTTTCATAAAATTTTAAATTTCAAACCCATGGTTTTTCTTTTGTTTTAGGCATGGAAACCAAACCCTTGGACTTGGACTTGGAAGTACAATATTATGTTTTTTTTTTAATTTTTAAGTGTGTCTGGTAATAAAAATTCACATGATTGGAAAAATTTGAGTGGCATGCCCTTTAATACCATGAGGATGAGGGGGGGACTAGACCTTGTGACCTCTTAATTTTAGCATGATTCTTTAGCCAATCGAGCTAGGTCCTCCACCCCAAAGTACAATGCTATGTTAATAGTAAGAGAAAAGTAATTTTAAAGAAATACAGTTAATGAAATTTTTAAAGAATTTTTAGAGAAAATTGAAGCCTGCTATAAATGGAAATGTCTAGTTTTCAAATATGTAACTTTTTTAACTCTTAGGAATATTTTTTTATTTATTAATTACTTTTTTTAACAAAGGTACTCATAAACTTGAAATGACATATACTCCTATTTTTATTGCATTATAATTTTAATTTAAAAATTAGTAATTTATATTTTGACCAATCTAGAGATCATTCTCCACATGATAAAAAAAAAATCATGTTATAATTATATTAGCTCAAATTATTTTGGCTATACATGATATGTTTTTAAAAAGCACAAATTAGGGTCAATGAAAACTTTAATTAGTTTCTTTTTTAAATTGAAAAACTAATATTATTACCAAAATTCACTAGTATTCACATCTTTCTACAAAATGAAATAAAAATAAATTTATTTAGGTCAAATTATGTTAGGTGCACATATGCATGTTTTGAGCCAAAACATACAATTTTACAAAAGCCACTTTTATACATCATATATACAATACAAACTTTTATCATCTAGGCATTAGAATGAATTACATATTTGAAAATAAGAAATAAAATTATACATTTAATATGTTTACACCATGTTAATATTGTATGTGTAAATGCTTCAAGTTTTTACTCCAACTATGGCTATGTGTTTGATTTTTTTAATTTTATTTTTAAAATTTGGCCAAAAATTGGGCCCAAATTCTTTCACACACACAATCATATGAATCTACTAGCAACTATACCCTACATAGACCCTAACATAGGTCTACAGACTGCTAAAACCTTTTTATCTAATATTGATGGTGCAACTATAAGATTTGTACAATCATATAGATCCATACAAAATTTTGACTTGAAATTTTTCATGCCTCCCCAAAATGGATTAATTTTGTTGTCGCCAAAATGATTCACTCTAAATATATATATGGATCCAAATTTTATAGGCTTTATGGACTCAATGGTGAGGTCTATTTTCATCTAGGATGTTTAAAATTAAAACTCACCTTCAAAATCCTAACAAAAAGAGCCCAAATAGAAAAAAAAACTTTCTTAAACTCCATCAAATTCCATAGCTATAATAAGCCAAGTCTGCAAATACACGTTTGGCCTCAAAAAAACCTTCACCATTTACCTACAAAGCCATGGATTTGACTATGTACAAAAGAACTACTTCATCCAAGGGATAATATTAGAGAGATCTCCTCCAACATCTGACAACTAGGCTCTTATACCAAATAAAAGAAATTTTACAACCATATAAAACTATTTTTATATAATCCCATGAGAGAAAATTATACAAATAAGTATTCATAATCTACAATGCAAAAGAATAGATAAACATACCATCAATATGAGAAATTCTTTAAGGAAAACCCTCATGAGGAAAAAACCAAGCCTCCAAAAGGATCTACACTCAATGCATTATCTTATGAACAAATGATATAATACACTTGAAAAGTCTCCATAAATACCTCTAAAACATAAAGATCCCTAAATGCACTCCATCTGAATAAGATAATGAGAATTATATAACCAAAACTACCAATCCATGCTTCCTCTCCTCACGTGTGCAACCTATAGAAGATGGTCAATCAGCCTAAGGCAACAAAGAAAAGGTTATTATAACCAACTTAAACAACTACTCATATGCTTTCTTTTATAGAAATAAGTTTGCACAAAACCACTTAGTGATATTAGATAAATTATGTGACTAATAATATGAGCTTACAGAATCATGCCCTCCTTCATTTAATTTTGGTACTAAGATTTTTAATAATTTAAATATTTGTCTAATGTGCAAATTAACACTAAATATTTACTCTAATGTTACATATAACATATAAAGTGATCCCAATCTATTGACTTGCCCATATGATGAACACATCCCTAGATCCCCTAAGTGCATCATGAATAATATTATTTTTACTTTTAATATTGTGTTGGGTGTACAACACATCTTTTCTTAATTTAGCCACCTGAAATTTGTAGAACCATCATGTGCAAAATGTGTGTCTTCTCACTTTGGAATAGTTCAAAGTAGTGGTGACTCAGATTTAGTGAACATATTCTAAGGTTTTAATGGTATTCCTCATTTTACAAACTAGTCAAACAAACCACAAAATGAGAATATTAACTTCAAAAAAATCTAATCAAACACATTTTCAAGAATATTTGGAGACTAGTGAAGTGATAAATTTAAACACCAAATGGTTGATATTAATTAGGCTTTACATTTTTCCAAGGTTATGACTCGACTTGTCAAAGATTTGTGGGGGAATTATCTCATGTTTTACTTATTTCTTTGCATGACCAAATTGACTACAAGAGATAACCATTCAAAAAACTCTTGTAATATTTTCTCAATCAATAACTAAATTAGCATTATACCTATATCATTGCCCCAACCTCAAACCACTCAATCAAAGGTCAACTAGAACATCTAATCATCCATCTACTTGGACAGCCACTTGACCCACTTCTTTCCTAATTCCAATAATTGATGTTGAATGATCCAATCATACGATATTTTCCATGTGCTCATTTTGGTGCATATAGACATACTAGCAAAATAACAACTTATTAATTTTGAGTAATCAATGGACCCTTAGGGTTAGTTAACTCAATTCTCAATTGTCATTTTTGGTAGCTTAGATTGTGCATTCAATTCATGATTTTATTACAATGTGGGTCAGGTTCCATTGCACATCACTAGAGAGGTTATAGGGGGCTCAACATGTAAAGATTGAAGTTCCAAGTCATTGGATTAGACTCTCAAATCCTCTTGATAAAAAAATATCAAAAAAGTGTTGAGTAACCAATGACCAAGGAGTATGAAATACATACTACATGACCTACACAAACTTTTCTAATCTTATTTTCTATCCATGATCCTACTTATCTTTGAAATTACCCGTCCTTATGATATTCTCCTTCCATTTAGGGATGGAGTACCTATAATAAATCAGTTTTAAACTTCCAATATCAAGAATGAATCAAAATTTTCATGCATAAAAATAAATAAGTTTAATTGTGTAAGATGAACTAACTCTAATTAACCATACATAAGTTCAAATCATCACAACACAATATTCAAATATAGCATTTGTTGAAACTCATGTAAATACCTTTCTCATATGAAAATTTTAATTATTTCAAATATTTAAATGTGAAATACAATAAAGAAACAAAAATAAAGTAAGGGCCTGTGAAGATCAAATTGCCATTCCCATGAATGATTAGAAAGTTTTTAAGCACCACACAAAATTCCTTCCAAAAAGTCACTACCTCCACATTCTACTTAGAATTTACTTGTATTTTTCTCACAAAATATCATGGAAACAAAGTCAAAGCTTGCAACCATTTGACTTCCCATATGAATCTTCTATAATTGCATCCAAAATCTTTAAACTAAATAGACCCAATGAGATAATCCATTCTTAGAGTAGAAATTCATCTCCAAAACACTTAACTTTGTAACACAATCTTGTTTTATGAGATTTTTTAATAGCTTTCTTTAAACTAATTTCTTATTGTTCACTCTAATTTTATCGAAAAAAATGTATATTTTATTATTCTTCTATACTAGTTTACATTACCTAAAACCCACTTTACACTTTTATCTTCCCTAAGACATTTTTCTGTGGAGTAATGTTAGCCTTGCCAACCTATCTCCTCAATTCCCGCAACTTTTGCATAAAAAAATGACAAAATCCACAAAAAAAATTACATATAAATATAAGTAAACTTTTGCATATGCTGTAATATACACGGTGCCAGCGCAGCCTCCATGACTAACATGATAATAAAATTACCAGTTACGAAATAATCTGGAGACTGTGTTTTAACGTGATACACTCATGGGTAATGCTGCGCAAAAACTTCTGCCAGGCAATACTGGGAAATTAATGAACACAATAAGAAATTAATGATCTGTAATGTCAATTTCTAGGTACAGTTCTTGGACGATAGATGAAAAGCTTAAAATAAACAGTCAACCAGAATCTTGTAATGGCTCCCATTGCTGCGAAAAAACTTCTGCCAGGCAATTCCTACTGGGAAATTAATAAACACAATAAAAAAATAATGATCTGCAATGTCAATTACTACCGTTCTTAATTCCGTTCAAAATGGACAGTAAATGAAAAGCTTAAAATAAACAGTCAACCAGGACAAATTCCGTCAACAAATCCACTTCACAGTCGGATATCAAATTAAATTAAAATCCATTTTTTTTTCTCCTGCTTTGGACCAGTACATACATCGCGCAAAAAGATCTAGAGCTCGAATAACACTACTTATTTGAGATTACGGAGGTGAAGAGATCGAATCTTGTAATGGCCCCCATTGCTGTTGGTGATAAGATTCCAGACGGAACCCTCGCCTACGTTGATGAAGAGGGCAATCTGAAGCAAGCCTCTGTTCATTCTTTGGTAGCTGGCAAAAAGATCATTCTTTTCGGTGTTCCCGGAGCCTTCACTCCTACCTGCAGGTAATTGCGTTTCTGGATTTTGTCGAAAACATTCGTTAGGGTATTTTCTTCAAATTTTGGTCTTTAAGACTCTTATTGGGGTAATCTGGGTTTTATAAAAGTTTCTAGGGTTTGTTTAGGATTTTATGGTGGTGGTGGTGGTGGTTATATTATTGTGCAGAAGTGACTGCTAAGTCTTTATTATTTTTTGATAGTTTGATTTGGATGTTGCAGTCTGCAGCATGTTCCAGGGTTTGTTGAGAAGGCCGAGGAGTTGAAGGCCAAGGGTGTGGAGGACATAATTCTCGTTAGTGGTATGTGTGATTTTATTAGCATTATATGATAATTAATATAGAGAAAATTTATCTAATACATTTTTGTTTGTCTCAGTTAATGATCCATTTGTGATGAGAGGATGGGCAAAAACCTACCCAAACAACAAGCATGTCAAATTCCTTGCAGATGGTTCTGCAAAGTATACCCATGCATTGGGTCTGGAAATAGATTTGTTAGAATAAGGGCTGGGAATCAGATCCTGAAGATTTGCTCTTGTTTGTGATAATCTTGAAGTGAAAGTTGCAAATATTAAGGAAGGTGGGAATTTCGAGGTTTCAAGTGTTGAGGAAATTCTCAAAGCGCTAGATTAGTTCTGTAGATATTTATACAGCTGGTTGTTGAAGGATAAAGCAGAGATATAAAAATAAACACTTAAATTAATCTAACACAGAACTGCTATGAAAAGCTTGCTGCTTGAGAGCAAAAATATATTATATTATTCTATCAACTTCTGTCTCACTATTACAAAAATACATCCAGTACTTCTAGAAAAAATGACTGACATAAAAATTTAATATCACATAAATGTCATGAACTTGCCAGCAACATATTCGACCTAACCAAAGTCCTATCGACTTAATACATGTCCAAAGCACGGTCAAAACGGTTTAATATACGTCCTTATACATTACACAACACCCAAACAAAAGTCCTATTATGATGACGTGGATTCCACTAACTATTGCACTGAAAAAGCCAAAAAGTCAATGGGCGTTGACTACCGCGCTACCGTTGGGGGTCTTCATGCAAGCCGTGGTGGCCGCGGTAACTGTTGGCATAGACCGTGACGGGTTTACCGCACTACCGCCGTGGTTAAAAGTTAAACGGCGGTGGTCGCGGTAACCATCAACGCTGGGAGGGAAGATGTCTACTGCGCTACTGCCACGGTCAAGAAATAGACCGTGGTGGCCACGGTAACCGTCAATGGGCGGTTTGCTAACCGTGACTGCCAAACACCGTGCTACCGCTGGTGAGGAATGTTGAGACCGCGGTGGCTGCGGTAACCACCAGGTCGGAGGTAGACTTAACTACATGCGGTTTAACCGTGACATCACGATGAATGAAAAGGCAAGCTACGGTAGAGCGGTGGAAACCGCGATACCACAGGTCGTTAATTGGGTTGATGCGGTAGGGCGGTAAATGCTGAGTTTGACTGCCGGATTCGACTGTGATGAAGACGTGCGAGTTGGACGAAATTCCAACACTCCCCCTTGAGTGCAACTCACACCATTTCTGATTCCACGTCGGTCCCTTTGAAAAATGAAACTCTACGTGCCCAGTGCCTTGGTGAAAATATCTGCTTGTTGTTCATCAGACCTGCAAAAAATTAGTGAAATCTCTCAACCTCAAATCAATTCCCTGATAAAATGAAATCTAGTATCAATGTGTTTGCTACGTTTGTGGAATACGGGATTCTTCGACAATGCTATGGCAGAGTTGTTGTCACATAAAATTTGAGCTGCCCCTGTCTGCTCATTCTGGATTTCTTGTAAAACCCTTCTCATCCATACTACTTGACATGAAGCACTGGTGGCTGCTACGTACTTTGCTTCAGCTGATGATAAAGTGACAATAGGTTGTTTCTTTGAAGCCCATGCAACCACTCCACTTCCAAAATGAAAAACATACCCTAAGGTGCTCTTTCTGTCATCCACACTCCCTACACAATCACTATTTGTATAGCCTGTTAGTCTAAAATCTTCTGATCTGGAATATTGGATTCCAAAATTTCTTGTGCCATTAACATATCTCAGAATTCTCTTTCCTGCTTGCCAGTGATTCTCCTTTGGTGTTTCCATGAATCTGAAAATCAAGCTAACTGCATACATAATGTCAGGCCTTGTGGCTGTCAAATACATTAGACTTCCTACTAACTATTTGTACAAGGTTGGATTAACTTCTGAGCCTTTGTTTTCTCTGCTCAATTTCAGTCCAGTCACCATTGGAGTAGGTGTTGACTTACAATTTGACATATTGAATATTTTTAAAACATCCTTTGCATATTTAGACTATGAAATAAAAATACCATCTATGTTTTGTGTTACCTCAATGCCTAAAAAATACCTCATCATGCCCATGTCTGTCATTTCAAACTCCTTCTTCATTTCTGTTTTAAATATCTCAACTAACAGATTTCTTGTTAAAATCAAATCATCAACATACAGGCATATTATCAGAATTTTACCTTCATCATTCACTTTGGTATACAAAGTGGGTTCACTGTCACATCTAGTGAATCCATTGCTTGTGAAATAACTATCAATTTTGTTGTACCATGCTCTTGGGGCTTGTTTTAAACCATACAGTGCCTTTTTCAGTTTGTAGACTTTGTCTTCTTGTCTTGGTATTTCATATCCTGGTGGCTGTTCAATGTAGACTTCCTCTTCCAGATAACCATTGAGGAATGTTGACTTCACATCCATCTGGTGAACTAGCCATCTATTATGTGCTGCTAATGCCAAAAGCATTATGATTGTGTCTAGTCTTGCAACTAGTGCAAATGTTTCATTGAAATCTACTCCAGGTTGTTGTGCATAACCTTTCACGACCAATCTTGCTTTGTGCTTCTACACTTCTCCATCTGCATTCAACTTAGTTTTATAAATCCATTTTACACCAATAACATCTTTGTCTTTTGAAAGACTTTGCAACTCCCATGTTTGATTGTTTTCTATTGAGTCTATCTCATCATCCATTGTTGTTAACCACTTATCTTCCTTGATTGCATCCTCATAGTGAATAGGATCTTCAGCTTGTGAATAAAAAGTAAATAATATAAATTGTTGTGGATTGTTCTCACCTTCATTCTGATTGTAGATATCAGTCATGCTTCTGATTTTCTATCTTCTCATGCTTGCCAAAGTAGGATTTGATAAATCACTTGAATCTGCAGAATGAGGACTTGAGGGTCCTGTGCTAGAAATTCTTGATGTGGAAGGTGTTTGCAGACCTCTTGTTGCTACTCTAGTATTACTTGCTGGTGTCTATGGTTGACCACTTGCTTGAGGTTGATTTGGAACTATAGGTACATTAGTTTGAACTATATTATCATTCTCATCTTGTGGGATATTGACAGTAATATTGACTGTATTTTCTTTACTTCCATCTCATGCTTCATCTTCAACAAATTGAACATCCCTGTTGATTATTACTTTCTTAGTTGAGGGATTAAATAGCTTGTATGCTCTGGATTCTTCACTGTATCCAACAAAAATTCATTTCTCTCCTTTGTTATCAAGTCTTCTTCTCAACTATTTAGGAACATGTGCATATGTGACACAACCAGAAACTCTCATATGAGACACACTATGCTTTTTACCAATCCATGCTTCTTCAAGAATTGTATTCATTACACTTTTAGTAGGGCATTTGTTCATGATGTATGCTGCACAAGATACAACTTCAGCCCAAAATTTATTTGTCAAGTGCTTGGCTTTTAGCATACTTCTAGCCATCTCCATTATGGTTCTATTTTTCCTTTCAGCTACACCATTCTGCTGAGGTGTGTATCTTGTTGTGAATTGTTTGTGTATTCCATGTTCTTTGCAGAAATTTAAAAACTCTCTTGAAATGTATTCACCTCCTCTATCTATTCTCAAAACTTTGATGAAACAACCACTCTGTTTTTCAGCTAAAAATTTTAATTGATAAAAGTAACCAAACACATCACTCTTCTGTTTCAGAAAATACACCCATGTCTTCCTTGAATAATCATCTATAAATGTTAGAAAATAGAAACTACCACCTATTGAAGGTGTCTGCATTGGACCACATAAATCTGAATGAACTATTTCCAATGGGGCTCTTGCTCTAGTGGATTTCCTTGCTGGGAAAGACTCTCTATGCTGCTTTCCAAGTATACACCCCTCACATACACTCTCTAGTTTTTGAATTAGAGGAATTCCTTTTACCATGTTCTTCCTATGAAGTAAATTCAGACCTCCAAAGTTTAAAATGACCGAATCTTAAATTCCAAAGCCAATTCTCATCCTTTACTTCAGCTTGAAATACAGTTTGAATAATAGTTGACTTCTCTTTTGTTTGTGCAAAGTTTGTACTCAAAGCTGGCTGAATTCTTAAGGGAAACATTCTATTGTTTGTCATGTGGATTTTTGCAATCAACTGGCCACTTGGGTATTTGTCTAAAATAGTGCATAACCCATTCTTAAAAGACACTCTATAACCCTTTTGAATTAACTATCCTACACTCATCAAATTGTGTTTAAGACCAGGTACAAAGTAAACATCAGAAATATATTTCTGCTCCCCTTGTTTAGTTAGAATATTAACATTCCCTTTTCCTTTTACTGACACTTTGTTGTCATTTCCCAAGGTGACATCTGACTTGATATTCTCATCTAAACTTGTGAATAACTCTAAATTCCCTATCATGTGATTACTACAACCTAAATCTAAAAACCAAACTTCTTTCTCACTAGCTTGAGCTACATTACATGCTAAAAACATAGTACTCTTATCAGGTCTATTATCTTGACTCTCTCTAGAAAAATTTGCATTTTGTCTACCCGTTTCATACTATTTCTTTCTACACTCATTCATGTAATGACCAAACTTTTTACAATAATGGCATTGGACCTAAGATTTATCATACCTTTGTCCTTGAGGAAAGTTTTGAGATGGGTTTTGGCTGCTACCTCTACCACTTGAACTTGACTGGTTATTTCTTCCACCTATGTTGAAACCTCTTCCTCTTGCTCTGTGATTTGATCTACCTTTGTTTCTTCCTTGGTTGATTGAAGCTTGTGACTTGAATGCATGCTCCAATGACATGTTTGCAGTTCTGCTGAGTCTGTGCTCATGTGAAATTAGTGAAGCATATATCTCATCAACTGAGTATTGTGTGAGATCCTTTGTCTCTTCTATTGTGACTGAAATTGTCTCAAATCTTGAGGGTAAGCTCCTCAGAATCTTCTCTATAACCTTGACATCTTCAAGTGTCTGTCCATGTGTTCTCATCTGGTTTACCAGTCCCATTATCTGAGTAAAATATGAATCTACAGACTCATTCTCTTTCATAAACAGAATCTCAAACTCTCTTCTCAGTATCTACAACTTTGCAGTTTTGACTTTGTCCATACCTTGATATGCTATCTGTAATATGTCCCATGCTTGCTTAGACTTAGTAGTGTCTGATATTCTAGGAAAAATATTCTCATGCACACCTTGTAGAGTAAAGAAGTGAGCCTTTGAATCCTTCTTCTTGTTATCCTTCAACAAGTCTTTCTCTGCTTGTGTCAATGCATTGTATGTTGCTGCATCTACTGGTTCTGGAAACCCATTTTCTACATACCCCCATAAGTCTTGTGAATAGAATAAAGCTCTCATTGTTACATACCAATAATCATAATTCTTTCCATTCAACTATGAAATTTGAGGATTACTCAAGCTTGTGCTTGCTGCCATGATTTACAGACTTTCTCTAACTTAACCTTACAGCTCTGATACCACGTGAAGGATAAAGCAGAGATATAAAAATAAACACTTAAATTAATCTAACACAGAACTGCTATGAAAAGTTTGCTGCTTGAGAGCAAAAATATATTATATTCTTCTATCAACTTTTGTCTCACTATTACAAAAATACGTCCAGTACTTATAGAAAAAATGACCCACATAATAATTTAATATCACATAAATGTCATGAACTTGCCAGCAACATATTCGACCTAACCAAAGTCCTATCGACTTAATACATGTTTAAAGCACGGTCAAAATAGTTTAATATACGTCCTTATACATTACACAACACCCAAATAAAATTCCTATTATAATGACGTGGATTCCACTAACTATCGCACCGAAAAAGCCAAAAAGTCAACGGGCGTTGACTACCGCGCTACCATTGGGGGTCTTCATGCAAGCCGCAGTGGCCGCGATAACAGTTGGCGTAGACCATGATGGGTTTACCGCGCTATTGCCTCGGTTAAAAGTTAGACCGTGGTGGTCGCGGTAACCGCCAATGCTGGGAGGGAAGATGTCTACCGCGCTACCGCCGCAGTCAACAAACAGACTGCAGTGGCCACAGTAATCGTCAACGGGCGGTCTGCTAATCGTGACTGCTAGGCACCGCGCTACCGCCGGTGAGGAATGTTGAGACCGCGGTGGCCGCAGTAACCGCCAGGTTGGAGGTAGACTTAACTGCATGCGGTTTAACCGCGATACCGCGGTGAATGAAAAGGCAGGCTACGGTAGAGCGGTGGAAATCGCGATACTGCAAGTCGGTGACTAGGTTGATGTGGTAGGGTGGTAAACACTAAGTTTGACTGCTGGATTTGACTGCGATGAAGATGTGCGAGTTGGACGAAATTCCAACAGTTGTTTTGAAGAATTTTGTAGTAATGGTTTTAAGAAGAGATTTTTTTGGTGCTATGGAATAAGATGCATGTCATTTTTGTTATGAATAATTGGATTTTCACAATTTTGAGTTTTATGTGAAAGTGAAGTGCTCTATAAATAATATTTGGCATTTTAATGCTGGTTATTCTGTAGAACTTTGTGATCATGGTTTTATGGTATAAATAACAGGAATTTAACTATTTTGAGTAATCTGTCATAGTGAAGGACCTAAACAATTTTCGGCAGTTAAATGTTTTAAATGGATCTCTTCTGTTGAAAGATCTAATCCTTGTGACATTCCATGAGCTAAATTTCTTGGCTTCCATTAAAAGATCTAAAACTTATGACATTCCAACCCTAGTGGATGTTCATGTTCATACTCATGCAAGTGTAAAAATAAAGGCAAACCAGCGTTCATTTTCCTTCAAAACAAACACCCGGCATTTAGTTTATGGTATGTGTCAAGTTAATTCTTATGATACTAATTTGTTCTGCATGATCTCTTTCTATTTCGCAGTGGAATATATTTTTCTATTGATGATCTCTATCCATATCATTGTGTCTGTGAAGGTGGCGGTGTTACCATTTGATGGTCATTTCTGAAGTTAGCATTTTAAACATTATGATAGTTAGCATTTCTATTTAGTTTATGGTGTGAGTCAAGTTAGTTCTTATGATACTAATTTGATCTGCATGATCTCTTTCTATTTCTATTTCTCTTTTTATTTCGCTGTTTTGAATAATTTTGTAATAATGGTTTTAAGAAGAGATTTTTGTGGTGCTGTAGCATAAATAGAAAATGGCATGATATTTTTTATATGGATTGAATAAAATAGGACTTTCCCTAAGTCTTATGTGATAGTGAAGGACTTCATAAATAATATTTGGAATTTTAATGCTGGTTATTTTGTAGAAATTTGTGATCATGAGTTTATGGCATAAATAACAGGAATTTAACTATGTTGAGTAATCTGTCATTGTGTGTTAAGTTAGTTTTTGTCATACTATTTTGATCTCCATGATCTTTTTATATTTTGCAGTGGAGCACAATTTTTTTTTATTAATGATCTCTATCTGTATCATTTTGTTTGTAAGGGTGGCTGTGTTCCCATTTGATGGTTATTTCTGAAGTTATTAGCATTTTAAACAATATGATGGTCTTTTATTTTGTTTGTTTGGAGAATGGATATGTTGCTTTCATACTGATTTGGGTTAAGGAAATTAAGACAACAAATTCATTTGATTTAGTGCAAGGAATCAAGAGATGGGATGTATCATGAATATAAAATCATGTGGCTTAGTCCTTATGATTTACTCATTTTACGGCCTGCTCAAAATCTCCCCTTTGCAATTGGGTCTCAACCTTAATGTATGAGTGTCTGATCGTCATAGAGAGGGAGGCATAGAAGTTGGTAGGCGGATAAACAATCTATTGACAAGGTGCTTGCTTGTTGGCGGCCTTGAGAAACTATGCTTTGTGGCCTTAAGAAATAACACTTTCCTCTGTGTTGATACATGATTATTTGAGATGCTTATAATCTATGAAACTGGTCTATACTGACAATTGCATGAAGCCGTAAAATTAAATGCTATGCAGGAAAATTGGCAACATTTGTTTGACATTATTAAACAATAAAGTCAATGAAAGATATGCAGAAATGTTGGCATATTTGATTAAACTATAACGAATGATATGTAGAAATGTTGGCATATTTGATTAAACAATAAAGGTAGAAATATTGGCATTTTTGATTGACCTAATCAAACAATAAAAGGAAAATTGGTTTGAGTTTAGTTTGAGGAACACTTGAGTTTGACGAAAATAATTGCATTTTATTTAATACAATGATATCATAAACAAGGTAATAAATTATTTTAAAGTAAATACAATACGAAAGTTTTGAGTGATGATTATCTTTGTAGTTATGATGATTATATTTGCAGTTATGATGTATTGACAACTTAACACATTTTTAACAATGCATTTCTAAAGCTCTAAATAGGGGTGGAGGTAATTCTAGACGACCAATTCATATATTGTTAAGAGTAGCAATATTTCTAGATTGAGAATTTACTTTTCTTTTTGAAATTTTATAATTGCACTTTCTTGGGATTTGGAAGTACAATGATAGTGGATCAAGACTTAATTTAACAATTGATCATGTCTACCAATCTACCAATCAAATTGTTTATGATGGTTATCCATTCGAAAATATTTTTCAAATGTAAAGGTTACTTTATTTTAAAAGATCTTTATAGAAGCTAAATACATATAAGAAGATTAATTATTAAAAAAAAAAATTATGAACTACCCAAAATATCCCCTTTCAAGTAATATAATCTCCTTAAAATTATGATTATTTTTTGACAATTTGTTAATTGTAGTTTAATTAGAACCACTATATCATTCAATAACATTGATAAGTGGAGTAGACCATGCTTCTAATTAAAAGTGTTTTTTTATTAACACTACTAAAGAGACGTGACCAAACTTTAAGGACTAAACCATACGCATGGATTTTTAAGGACATAAAAAGTGGTAGTTGATGTACCATCTAAATATCAAATACTATTAGATCCAGATATTGTTGCATAAATTAGAATATACAAGTGAAATGAAGAGAACAATTGACAATCACTAAATGAAATAGATAAAAAAATTCTAAGCCATCCATTTTTAATTATTAATCTTAGCCCATTAACTAAAATCTAATTATAATTAATTAATTTGTTATTTGTGAGATACTAAATAAATTTAATGTGTTTTATTAATTTAAAAAATCTAATGGAATGTTAGTGTGTCATTTATTTTTAATTAGTAGTTTTTTTTCTTTAGAATCTAAATTAAAAATATATTTTTAATTATAATTTGGATACTAAACTAAACTAATTAAATTAATATAAAAATTAAATGGGAGAGAAGGATAAGAGATGGGTAAGAGAGGCATATAATCTTCTTCAATGTTTCAACAAATATTTGAGCACTTCACAAAGTTTAGGAGGAGGAGCTAAGATTCTATCTTTTGCCTTTGCTTTTGTCTTTAGGTTGTATGTTAATAGGAAGGAATTTGTACATAATTATGTTTGTTCTTGTTCAATATAATTTATCATATATAAAACCATGGTCTTTTCCATCTTATAAAAATCATATCCTTCTTACAAAGAATTACCATGAATTATTCACCAACCAGTTAATAAAGTTAACAACATAGGTAGAATGAGATACAATTTTTTCTTTAAAAAAGAATATGCTTTTGCATAACTCTTTTCATAAAGGTATAAAAAACCACCTATACATGTTTTTCAAACTGAAAAGAGTAAACATCTTTTACTTTTACATTTCAATTTCAATTATTTCATTTAAATAAGATAAACATTTGATATCATAGAGTAACAAGGTCAGAGATCCTATATCTAGATAATTTTTGTCTTCCAAGACTTGGCATTTCATTTGTAAGAGGGAGAATATCATCCAAGCTCTTTACCTCTAACTACGGACCAATAGTCCTCACACACCTTTCTAACTAGAAGTGGCCTTGCCCTTCAATGAAGGGTTCAGTTAAGAATGCTCTTAGTTTTTCCATATGATCTCTAGTGTTGTTCCCTACTTAACTAATACCATCGTACAACTATGGATACCTTCCAACTATGTATAACATCTTGGATTAGCTAAGTATCTAGGCCACGGTGAATTGATAAGTGCATGTAGAGACAACTGCACTCACTTTGACCAAAGTATTTGTATTATAAATACAATCAATACTAATGAGAGAAGTCATTTGTTCACCCACCCTACTCGAATTGGAGTACCATATCTAACCTAGGGTTAAATTGAACTAACTATTCAACCCATTGGATAAACACAAGGAACTTTTACACGATATACCTTGACTTCCTATTCATAACTCTAATGAGTTGGTCAAGTGTTTAACTTTCCTTGAACCCTCATGTTACTTGGCACAACTATGGCTCTTGGAAACTATCACTAGCTTAATTTACAAAGTACAAGAGATTTTCTACTCTCATAATTATTCTTCTTTCCATTCACTTGTCTACATAGGTAATTAACTTGACCCAACTAGTCACAATATGGTTAAGAAACTTCATTCACATATTATCTCACATTTGGGTGATTTTCCACTTAGTATGAAACCCTATAAGGGTTAACTACTCAAAACCAAAGAGTAAGGTCTCCATTGCAAGAAACTCACACATTCATAAAATCTTTCCTAGTACAAACTAGCCTCAAGCTGAGATTAAGGTTGTTTTCCTTTCCTTTTCTCATAGCCTTATGAGACTTGGTTATAACCCTCAAGAAACAATAATATAGCATGTGTCAAACTTGTGCTCGTTCGTGAGCTCTATTTGCAAACATTTATAAACATCATGGTTCTTAATTGTCATAATAAAGAGAAATTAGCATTCAAATAATGGGGGCTATATAGGAAGGTTCAACATTATTATTAACAAGGTAATCTTCTTGAACTTTCAAGGGAGATTTTTTTTCCTCGTCATTAATCTATTTATTTATATTATCCATTTTGTCCTTATTTATTCTTTGTTTAATTTCATGCAATATCTTGTGCATTATTTTCAATGCCCACTACTGGTCTAAGGGGTGTAGGAGAGTTAACCAAGTTTAATTATGCAATAAATTCTCTATGGTGGGGGTGTTCTTTTGAGCTATTTTTTATAGAACCCATCTTATTGGTTTATTCTTCTTTGGGTAGAACTCCAAGAATTCTTTCTACAAAAATGGGGTCAACCCTAGTATTCACCTAAGAAGGGTTTGTGCTTCCATCCCCTTTTGATGGCATAACCTCACATACATCATTGGGTCCCTTATTTTCATAATTAAATAAATCAGGGTTTTCTATTGACATGTCTTCTTTCCTATTTTCAATAGTGACAAGAGTGGGATTATATCCCTATTTTTCACATTTTGGCTTTCACTACTGATGTTTCTTTGATTAGATTTTGGTACACCTAGATTATTTTTAATAATAGGTTAGTTCCTTCTACAATTCTCTTCTCTTTTAGAGAGAAATCATGTATTTAAACCACCAAGGATTTCAATTCCACGTTTAACCTTTTTCACCCAAGTCTATTTCATTTATTTTGGGATATCCATTCTGGGTGTTGGTGAGACTAGAATTCTCACGTCTATGTGTAGAAATGTGGCTTTGGTCTATTCAACTCTCTAGACTTTTCCTATCTATGATAAAATATGTGGAAACATATTTCATAATTGTGGGGGTACATCTTTAATAGTGAACAATCTTATATACGAGAGGGCTAGCACATCCTCATTAATCAAGTTTGGTGACCATAAAATAGCCCTGAATACGACATTGCCTATGGTTCAGTATTTTTTGACTAAGATATTTTATTGCATTACATGATCTTTCATAAAGATCAGGAAAATCCCTTTCTGAATCATGTGACAAAAATAAAATTGAAACCCTAATTTCCTAAACCACACATTATTAAACCATTCATCAAGGAAATTTCTTTCTAGAATTTTTTCCCTATCAACAACAACTAGAAAGATTGCAATATTTTTAAATTTTTTTCCTCATTTTTAATGGCATGCAACATTTCATTATTAAGGGAGATAATAATTATTCTAAGGCTGAGAGGGGAGTACTTACCTTCGTTTCCTTTATTTGGCCCTTCCTCATAGAGAATTCCTTCATTCACAAGGACAAATCTTACATTTTCTAAAATTTCCACTGAAAGCCCTGATAGAATCACATAATGACTTCTTAGATTTGTGTTCATTGTCAATATTTTCCCCTTTAGTAATGTTGGGAGGCTCACCCTCAGCTTTCTCTCCATCCCCCATTACTCTGGGGGTACTATCTTAGAGATCTTTCACTTTTTCATCTTTTCTAGCTTAAATTCATTTGCTTAATTCTAGTTAATGAAACTATTTTTAGGGGGGAATACTCTTCACTTTCACATGTGTATCTACACACATGGACATAATAGGTATAGCATACTCCCTATATCATTAGTACCTTTTGGTCCCAAATAAAACTAATTTATTGGATGAGTCACCCTTATCAATATTTCCTATCAAAAAATAATGCTTGTCATTGTAATCCTCGTTATTGTATTTTTATATGAGCTACCCAGAAAGAGAGTATGGTATTTTATGTGACTTATATAAACTACCTTTTATATTCTTTATCGTTCACCTATATATAGAGCATGCTAGTCCTTGGGATTCATAAGTATTGTATGGTTCCTAGTAATAAATCACACTAGACCTTGAACTATACCCTACATTTTTCCTAAAATTAGAGGACATTGTGATTATGCTTTCCATTTTTAGCAACAAATTATGCTAAAAATACTTGGTTTTTTTTCTTCTATCTATCAATGTGTCTCATATGTGTTTTGATTATTCAAATTACTCTTATATATTTGTATGCTTAGGTATTAGGTTATTTGTGGTTTTCTAACACTATTATTGTATAGGTTATATTTTTCTGATTCCTTTATTGTGTAGGCTTTGTGCTTAATATTTTATGTTGTACATGTTTTTATTGTTCAACATGATTTTTTTGTAAGTTCTTATCTTGGAGGCATATTTCCTCTACTTAGAGAGCTCTCTACATCCTCAATAAGATAATTCTTAAGGTGGCATTTATATTATGTGCCTCAATGTATCTTTTCACTTAGTGTTATTAGCCTAATAAAGTGGAAAATTATATCATAAATTGCACACCCTTGCAATTTTCATGTTACATTTTTGGCTCACTTTAGTGATTATAACCCTTATCATGTGTTTTAATGTTCATTTGGCTAATGCATTAGCCTTTTCTCCACCTCAATGCTAAATTATGTTTATTTTTATTTCTCCTCATTTATTTTATATAAACCAATATCTTTTTCACATTTACCTCTTTTTTTTTGTTTCAAGCTTTTAGAATCCTATTGTGCTTGGATTCCAATGTGCCATGGAAAAATTTACATGATGTATTAGTTTCCTCTAACATATTTTCATGCAATAGTAATTTTATATATTTTTCACCTTTCTTTGAATGAGCAAGCTTTGTAACTGACCTAGGTTGAATCCCAATGGCTAGTTTGAGTTCTTGGTCTCTTCATCTTTCCTCTTATTATCATGTTTCAAGGGATCTGTGAATGCTTTGAAAAATATTTTAATCTATGAAGCTATCTCTAACAAGTTTTTTATTTTGAAGCTCTATTGTGATCTACTAGTAAATTTCTTAGCACACCAAAGGATTGTTTAGCATCTTAGTATCCAAATTTTGTTTATTTTTCATTCTTGCACCCTTGAGGACATCTCAATTGTGTTTTTTTAGCTTTTCATATCCCTTCTTAGTGCAAGGCAATTATGTTCTATATTTTTATTTTATTTTTGTATTTATTAATCTATTTTTATGTCTTTAAAAAAAATTATTTTAGCATTTTCATTTGATAATACACACTAGCATATTTCTGCTTGTATACCCAAGGGTAATATTCATAAAATTCATTTATTTGTCTGCTTCTAGACACACTTAGTCTAAGAGCACACACAATTTGATTGTCTCTCTATCATTGGTTGTTAGTTGAGGTTTCAAGGCTAAAATAGAGGCTTGAATATCTATAGCAAACACATAAGCAGCTTCAAACCATTTTTCTCTATGATATGGGTTTATATAAGACAAACTGCACAAAGCTTTCATTTCATTTCTACCATTTTCTATTTTATTTTATTATTTATTCATTTAGTATTGTTTCAATATTATTATATTTTTTGATGTATTTTGGATTGTTATTATGTTGAAATTTCATCCTTTATGTGTTTTAAAAATAGATTTATATAAAGAAATTTATATTTTACAACATTTGCGTATGACAGTGTGTGACTTTTACTATAAAGTGTGAGGAGGGCTATAGTAAATTATATAAATTTATGTGCATCACAATCACATCTTGAGAAATTAGCTCTATATTCTTGTACTGGGTCCCTTTCTCCCTTTCATTTACATTTATAAATTTAGTTTAATTATTCTATATTTTTTTTATATAATTCAAAATTTTACAAGCTAGATTTATGTAGAAAAGGAAAAATTTATCTAGATAATAATTTTTTATGTTTCTAATTTTTACTACTAGAATTATAGTTCAAATAAAAAACATAATCTTATTTAATGAATAGTATATAAAAATTTAAAAACTAAGTAAAAATCAATTAAACACATCTTTTCTCCATTATATATAGTATTTGATTTCTCATTATCTAGTAAAGTGTGTTGTTTCAATTACACTATTAAAAGAGAAGTAATACCATAATGGAGATGTTACCCCAAGTTACTATAGTTTTATTGATATGGACTAGCTTGCTGCATATGAATATGATGAAGTATTTTGATATTGTCATGACAACTAGTAATTCTAGAATGAACTACCAAACCATTATTTCAAACAAGTTAAGGAACTCAAGCAACAAAGATACAAAAGAGAAAAAAAATCAACTAAAAATATCGAGTCTCTTATTGGTGTAGTAATTATGTAGGTGCAAAGTGAGTATCAACTCATGAATAGACAAGTGAATATCAAGAATAAGATTGGAAATACAACTATACTATAAGTATTGACTACATCTATAGATAAAGGGAAGAAAAGAATGGATACTAAAATTAAGAACAAATACATTGTAAAGAGGAATGTAAACAAGACTACATAAACTCCAACACAAAAGAAAAGATTATCCATATCAGATACCTCTATGTAGAAAATATATATTTTGAAGCATAACCTTGCAAATGTACCAGAAAACAATGTTGAGAATCCTAAAGTGATTGAGATAGGTCACAAGCCAAATTAGATAATTAAAATGCCACATGAAGGGAAAGATACAACTAAAGCAGTTAGAAATGGCATTGATAAAAAAGGTGACACTACTAGTGGTCAACTAATGTCTTTTATCCCTAATGCTCATTAAATAATTGTACCTTTCTTCACTTATTTTCTAAAATATGTCCCTATTGACATGGACCTCACATTGAGACGACTCAAGGTCTAAAAGTCCCTCAGAATAAAGAAAGAATATTCTTTTACACCAAATCCCCAACCACATTGAACCGTCCCATTGATTATTTGAGTGATTTGAAGGATGGTGTAAATTTTGGATTCAATTCTCAATAAGAACCTAAGGTATATTTTGGTATAGTATCTATGAGTATTCAAATAAGTATTGATCCATTTTCATCTCACTTTTGATAAAGGTCGGTTCATAAATTCATGTTGAATTATGGAGCTTAAAGAAATTTTATGCCACTTAAGGTCATGAATTAGTTGAACTTGATGGTTTCCTAGTCTTATGGTAAATTTAATGCAATGGATTATAGGTAATTCAATGTTACAAGATTTATGATGTGAAAGTGTAAATTTCTACATACCTTGGTAAATATTTCATGATGGATATAATCATTGTTGACTATATAGCAAAGTGGGTATATTTATATCAATAAAGTGGGCGGTTCTAATAGGTGATGATATTAGGTGGAGTTGTGATATGCTAAAATACCAGTACATGGAAAGTCTTGATTGTATAGATAAAAAATGAAGTTTTTATATGAAAGGTGAGACTGGTAACATAATTGTGTACTATCATAATTTTAGCAACCATGCCTTCCTTTCTTCATGCCCTCAACTTCCTTATTTTGAAAATAAAAATATATGGGATATATATTTAAATGATGTTTCTTTCTCAATAGAAATAAATGATGTAGGTATTATTTTGGTGTGACACAAGTTACAAGTTTAATTTTAGGTTAAATTTATACTGCATTAACAATGTGGCTAAATATGAGGCATTTATACTTGGTTTGAATATAGCCTCCAAGTATGGTATTAAATTTTTAAGTGTATATGGGTGCTTGGAACTAGTCATGTCTCAATTTATAGATTCATATGCACAAAAAAAAAAAAATTGAGTATGTATAGAAATTGTGTATGAGATTCTATAAAAACAATTGTTGATTTTGATATCAAAAGGATAAATAGAACTGGACATGTTACAAATAATGGCATTGCTATCATAGTCTTAAAGCTTAAATTTTGTGTATATCACCTCATTACATGTATAGTGTGGAGGTTCTCACTAGACTAAGTATCCTTGATAACATATATAATTGGTAGGTATTCAATGTTGATAGGAAAATTTGTGAGTTCTTAATTTGATCAATCATTTTAAAAACTAGGTCGTCAATTGGGAAAATATGGAAAAAAATGAAGATGGAAAAGAATACCTTAAATTAGAAATAAGATTATTTAGATAAACACCAATACAATTTAGAGGGTTCTTATGTCTCTTAAAAGCATGTTTGGTAATTTTGATTCTACAAGACAAGAAAATTGATTTATGATGATGATGTTGATGATGTGAACCTATGTCATGAACTAGCTCCTAAGATTATCTAATATTATCTAAATTGGTAAAAAAATTAGGCCAAAAAAGAATTAAATGCTAATTACACTATTGAGGAAGTTCAAGAAGTTTTGTGAGGTCATATGATGAATTGAAAGACTATAAGGATAAATTTTCCCCCACAAAATTTTCTTGGAACTTGGTATAAATCCTTTTAGGAAGAAGAAAAGACCTATCAACCCCATATTGCACCATCAAATGCTACAATAATTGATGAATTTGAAAGAGGTTGATATAATAAAGTAGATAAAACATTCAAATTGGGTATCCAACCTTGTCCTAGTGATAAATAAAAATAGATAGAATTATTTGTATAGGTTTTATAAATTTAAACATCAATTCTCTTAAGGAAAACAACCCATTACCTAGCATTGATCACTTTCTATAAACAGTGGCAAGGTCAGAGTTAATTTCAATGATGGATTTTTTCTCAAGGAATAATTAGGTTGTGGAAAAAGAGTTCAAGAAACATAAAATAACATTCAAAAATCTAAGGGGCATATTTTTATGTGAGGATGTCATTCAAAATCGAAAACATAGGAGCCACCTTCCAAAGGGAAAGAGATGTTTCCTTTAATTTAATAAATGATATCATGGTAATCATATGGTCTTCTAAGGAGGATCGAGCTTCTAAGGAGTTTTTTCTATCTCTACATACTCATCACTCTACACTAGGCATCAAAAAATTAAGGCCAAACGGTGCTCTCTCTGAGCTACTAGATATTTTTTTTAAATTTATTTGCCATTATGAGAAGATTTTTACTACTCAGGAAGTCTCTCCTGAGAAAGATCATTCTCTCCAAGAATGACAAGTTGTGTTGTCTCGTGTAGACTTTTTGAATCTCAACAATCTTTCTATGATAAATTTCTCTCTGTGGAGGATTTGAAAGATGTTAATTCAATGGTCGATGATAAGTACAAGGATGTGATGGTTTTCCTTGTGAATTCTATAAATCCTTATGGCTATGTTGTTACATTGGTGGTTTTTGTTGCACCAAAAGATCAACTTGTTAATGCTCGATATAACTACCAAACTTATACAAGATCCATGAGAGGTGGTTAAGCCATGTCACGAACCCAAGTTTCATGTTGCACCAAGGAGACCAAGGGACACACCATCTTACAAAAATATTCCTAGCACAAGCGAGGGGTTTGAACCTATGACCTCGGCTCTAATACCAATTGTTACATTGGTGGTTTTCGTTGCACCAAAAGATTTACATGTTAATGCCTAATACAACTACCAAATTTATATAAGATCCACGGGTGGTGGTTAAGCCATGTCATGAACCTGAGTACCATGTTACACCAAGGAGATGAAGGGACACACCATCTTGAAACACTTTTGTGGGTTCTAATCTCCATAAGGTCTATTTGGAAGTTTTTCATAATCAATCATTAGGAAAATTGATCAATAAAAGAAATATAAAATTCATACATAAGCCAGGATACCCTAAGAACATATGTAATTGGAAGCCAATAACACTACTTAATATCTCCTACAAAATCATTGCAAAAGCCCTACCTCTGAAGATTCACCACATGTTCCCTCAAATTTTTCACCCTAAACAAATTGGCTTTCGACTTTTGGGCATTCCCTTTTCCTTTTAGGCTTCTTCAATTGACCTTTGGAATGTATTACTTTCCAAAATTGAGAAGAAGCTCTCTTATTGGATCACCAAGATCCTTTCTTGGCTGGTAAATTTTAGATTTTCTCTAAAAAATTTACAACCACTCATGTTTATTATTCTTTTTTATTTGGCCCCATCCAAAGCTTCTTAGTTGAAACTTAGAGATCTTCTAAGTGATTTTTTGTGGGCCTCCTCAGAAGACCACAAGGGTTTCCATTGAATTTCTTGGGAATTTTATTGTCTCTTATGGGACTCTGGTGGTCCTAGCCTTCTTTCCACTCAGTGACAAGGATTGGCTCTTTGTGTTAAGTGGATTGTGTAGGCTATTTCTAGGAATAAAGCCTAGAAAATTCTTCTAAGGTATTAAATTTACACAGGTTTCTTAGCCAACCATCCTACTTGGAATGGGATTGGCTTTAAAACTATTCTATTCATAAAATATATAGTTCATATCAAAGGAAAAAAAAATTTCCAAAAGTATTTGGTGTGCTTGGGAAGCCATCAAGCCTTGGCTTTGGTGGGTTGAATCTAGATTTTGAGAGGAATTATCTTTCAACTAGCACAACCTTTGGTGGTCTCCACTTATTCAAGTTCAAGGGATCCCTTTGGCTTGTTTTTCTTGGGTTCATACCCTTTGATTTCATAAAAAAAAAGGCATTTGTCCTCATGATCTATTTTCTAGAGCCATGATGAATCTTCACTCTTGGGAAGATATGAAAGTTTAATTTCAGCTCTCATGGTCAAATAAATAGATATTTGTCTCTATCTTGGCTGATCTTCTATTATAAATACTTCACAATATCAATATTCATTATGTCAAACCATGGTGGAGAGACTAGCACTGATCTCTAGACATTTCTTTTTTCAATTAGAAGTCATGTTAGGGATATCATTGGCTTTCTCCACACCTTGTTGAACCTTTGGTGGCATTTATAGTTTCCTTTGTCTACTTGGCAATATTAGTTTCACAACATTCGGTTGACTATTATTGATCCAAAGCTCACCCACTTTTCCTATTGTAATATTTTGTGAGACTTGCCTATGGGATCTTTCCTTCGATATTTGGGCATTCTAAACCCTCATTATCTATTTTGTGGAAAATTGGTTTCCTTCAAGCATATTACTAGTTAGGAAGATGTGTGTGAGACCACTTAAGTTTTTGGTTAGTGGAAAAGGACTTGGGTAATGCTCTCCCTCATGCAATTGGCATCCAAGACTTGTGAAACAAAAGAAGATGAAGACGTGAGTTCCAGATGTGGACATCTTGACCATTATACTCTTATACCATTTATATCTTGTAAGCTATAATTTTTAATTATGATCTTGAATCTACTTGTAAATTATGTTTGAAAGATGAATTATTTATTTGGGATTATGTAATGTTTTGATTAATAGGGAAAAATAGGTTTTGGGTGGACCCAAAAACCCTTACAAATAGGTTTTGAAGGACCTAAAACCTTATCAAAATAAAGTTGCAAATGAATAAAAACATAGACAAATAGTAGCTCATCAATAGTAGGCATCCAAAAATTATTCTAGATTACCCATTCTACAATGATCAAGTTTTGAAGGGAGCCTCCTTTACAACCAGGATTTTATGGGGACCTGAAACCCAAACTACTAAAGGAAACTACCTAAGTCACCTAGGAAACTAGAACAACATAAAATAGTTAGGCATGCATAACTAGTTTTCTCAGGAAACTAAATTCTAAGCCAAAAACCATAGTCTATCAGATGATGCATATCATCCATATTAACAACAATGCCTCTCCACCTCTATAGGAGAAGAAACCAATAACTCCTTTAAAAAAGAATCATATCTCCTACAAATCCACATTCAACCTCCATAGGAGTGGTCTCCACCTTAAAAGGAGAAGTATGAGAGAAGCCTCAACCCTAGAACCTACGTTCACCTCAAGAGGTGAAGACTGCACCTCAATAAGAGCGATCTCCACCTCAATCGGAGTGACATCCATCTCTATAAGAGACTCAATATCCATAGAAAAGGCAGAAACGCCTACAAAAATGGAGAACATAGCTTCCAAAAGCAGCAATAACACCTAGGTCTTCAAGATAAAATCTAAATACAACCCAACCAGTAGAAAAATAGAAAAACAAGAGTAGCCATAATAACCACATAAATCTTCTACAACAACCTCCAGCCCAAACCAACCAACTCCATCTCCACCTCAAAAGGAGAGTATTCCACCTCTATAGAAAATAACTACTAAGGAAGAGTTTGAGAAAATAAAAATCCTAAAGAAGGGGCATATGAGGCAACCATATCATCATAAAACATCTAGAATAGCCAAATAAGATTCAAACTCAACCCGATTGGAAACACCCCACCACAAACATGGGTAGTAAACACTTTCTTTGGCTCCATAAGAATCTTGAAATGGGATATAATACCCAGCTATAATTACCCATTTATATTGCATATTTATTATAATATGGAAAATTAAATAATTGAAGAAATTAAATATATATTAAATGGAAATTTTTGAATTTTTGAAAATAGATTGAAAGAAGAACTGACTAATGTTGACTATGCAATATTTTGAAATTATCTTATATGTTATCAATAATTGAATGTTACTGATGATTTTTTCAATTTCAAGTGTGTGCAATTGTAGGGTGACAGGTTGAAGGACGAGAACACGGTTGAAGTAGGATTGTTTAGCCGGATCGAATTGTAAGATAGATGGAATCTAGGTGCACACACCACAAATGGAGTAATGACTTGAATTTGAGCCATTTTGCATATATATATAGAAGAACATAATTACATGATTTGAATTGTTTCAATGATTTAAAATGAATGGGTTGTAGAATAAATTGTCTACCTAAACTTTGTGTTTTGAAGAAAATGAAAGTACATATTTTAAAGTATGATTAAAAGGGATAATATTTTCATTATGTGAAAATTATATATGGATGCTCAAAGTGAAATAAAGTTCTTACTTAATTCAATGATAGCATATGGAACTCGTAAATTCCTTCAAATAGATAATGTATACCTATATATACATGTATGTATATAAATGTGAATACATGTATATAAATATATATAATGAAGAATAGATACAATAAATCTGAATGGATGTCACATAAATACATATAAATATATGTATATAATATATATATTATATATATACATATACATATTGATATTCTTTTGAAAATTGAATTTGATAACCAGTATTATCCATAATCAAATTGTTTGAAATCTAATGAAAATCATGAAGTCATACCATGAAGGATGTGGTCTTCCATACACATTATGGCAATATTCAAATCAAGATAGTGGTCGGGCGCTATGGAAATAATGCCATAATGGTAACACCCAACAACATGCAAAAACATTGTTTCCATTTTGAATTCATACACTGGAAAAAAATCACAGCAAATTGACTCGACTAGCTCAAAGGAAAAAATTAGGGAAGATCTCATGGAAGTGGAAAAATTAGAGGAAAGCTTCACAAAAGCTCAATTAATACTAAGGTAAACTGAATTCTTTTAGAAATGAGCTCAATTTTTATTATCATTTCCTCAACATGCTAGTGGTATTCTTTCATTTTGTCGAATGATTCATTAGCGTAGTAAAATTTAATTTTCTATTTCAGTTTCTATGGCCTTGAGCAGAGTATTGTGTCACTTTCGATCACCCTTTTGGGTCGCACGACCAGTAGCCTACCTTGGATGAGTATTATGTAAGTTAGAGCCTTATCGACTAGCTCACAAAGCTAGGCCAAGGCTTAGAGCCATTATAAAGATGTAGTTGTCACTTAAACTCGCATGATGGTGCGAGCCATACATTGGCTATTAGAATTTCATTTCGATCAACTGTGTATTTATGTATGCTTAATCATGTAGAGGATCGATTGTCAATCCTATGGGAATGGTATAATACCCTATGTGTTCTTTTCAAATGCATCGATTTCCCTTTATTGGCTAGGCCGATAATGGTAAAGGGGCTTAAAAAATGCTTGATATTGTATCATATGTATTATAATTCCAAGTTTAGTGGGAATGGTGGAGAGATCTTAGTTTAAGATTCATTAAACCCATGTAGGGCTTGATATGTATGATCGACGGGTTGTTTCTTTGTAATTGTTATAGATATGAGTATGCATGTCAATTATGAGTGGTACATAAAACTAGAATGCCTTTAAAGGAATACCTATATATGACCCTTGTTGCTAAGAAAGGAACGCATCAAACTTATAAGAAATAGTCAATTCCAGAGCAACCAATGAATTTTTTTTTTTGTAACCTGGAAAAGGCATGAGTTGTTCTTAGAACCCTAAAAATTTTGAGTCTTGTCTCATAATTGAATGCGTGTTCAAGCTTTATATCGATGAGTTTGATGATCTTAGAATCATTTCATTTATAAATATTTGCACATTGATTTTCAATAATGATACTTGTGTTAGAAGATTTCAATAATGGGCATTTTGCTTTCATGTATGAAGTTGGGCTAGCTTGATTTGTTAGTACAATCTTATTTGGCTTGATTTGAGATTGACAGATGAGTTAGTTGTAGACAATATTTGTTACTGCAAAAAAAGAATCGTTTAGTATATTTTCATTGTAAGATAACCTCGTTTTGTTAAAAATAGTGAACATTAATTTGAAATGTTATCATTTAGTATCTAAATAGCTTGAAATAGCATTGTAATTTGATGTAAATAGTGAATGCTTTGTTGAAAATGACATTGTTTTCTCATAAACTATAACTGTTTAGTCTGAAACAATATTGTAATGATGTAAACAATGAGTTTTCTCTTGCAAATGATATTGATTTGTTGTAAATTTATATGTGTAGCTAAAAATTGTCTTGTTCATTAATGTGTATAGCTGGAAACAGTCTTGTTCAGTAAACTGCTTAGCTAGAACAACATTGATTAGTTATAAACTGTGAATGTTCTATATGAAATAGCTTATTTTATAACTGTTTAGTAGGAAACAATATTGGTTCTGTTAAAAATAGTGATTTTTCATATGTAAACAATAGTGTTAGAGTATTATAGTTTGTGAGAATGAAAAAGAAGCAATAGTATGTGTGAGACTATTAATAAAGACTTGTTCTGGATTCTTTATTTTGACAAAAGAAACGTCAAATGGAATATTATTTAATTATTGTGCAATCGGATTTAATGGTTTATTTCAAAATGTATGCACAAACAAATAACTTAAGTAGACCTACATATATGTGTATGCACATAGACTTTGTCTATGTACATACACATACTTGTGACATACCTTCTTTTGTTCTTTTACTTAATTAATTTTAAAATGGATAATGCTTATATTGAAAAGTAAACATGATTCATGTGAATGATATGATTAATTATTGAATTTCTCTTATGTGCAGGTGTTTTAACTAAGTCTAAAATGCAAAACTAAAATAAACGCAACAAAGAAAACACAAACAACACCTCAGATTAGGCCTAATTAAATCTAAGCAAACAACAACAAAACAAATATAAATGTTATACATTTTGCTTGCTTAGATTGATGAGTTGGTTGGCCCTTGATGATGTTTGGTATGTATGCTCCTTGATGAAAAAATGCATGCAATAATGGAGGTGGGTGGAGTGATGGAAAATGGTAGTTGAGATACACTAATATGGCTGCAAATGTCTTGAATGCAAGAATGGCTTTGAATGCAATAATGCAATAATGGCTTGAATGCTCTCTAATCTCCAACTTCCTTAACTTTAGGCCAAGGCCCTCAATTTAAAGAAAAATGAACGGTTGAGATTAAGCCACCATGGACAAGATGGAGGGTTGTGGTGAGTTGAGGACTCACAAGCCCTCACATCATGCCATGTGGAAGGTGAGATGGAAGAAGGAAAAGTGACATGGAAAAGGGACAAGTTACTTGCAAGTACCTTGGGATGGGAGAGGATTTCCTCAAAAAGGAATTATTTGTCCCCATATTGGGCTGATAGTGAAAAGTGAGAACTTTTAGGAAGTCCCCTCTTATCACCATGGGGATTTGAGATGGTGTGGGAGAAATAAATGTGAATTTGTAATTCACATACTTGGAAGAATCCAATGGATAAGACAAGGTCCTCCTAAAGGAGGTCCTTGTCCCATGTGCCTAATGTGACCTATCAAAGGTCATAGGAAAGAGAGATGCATGGGAGGAATAAATGTGAATTTTTAATTCACATGGGGAAGAGGTCAAACCTGATAAGGTAAATACCATGAAAGATTGACTTAAGGACATACCAGAAAAGGTAAGTGATTATACTAAGGTTGTGCAAATAGGTGATTAGGAAAATTAATGACGATTAGAGGCAAGTGGCTAAATATGGAGGATGTGACATTAATCCTGATTAATGATATGCACATCTTAGTCAAGGATTAATTAGATTAATCCATATTAGTGAAAATTGTATGGAGAATGGGACAAGGAGAGAGAAAGAATGAATTTAAAATTGAAGAGAATAATTGACTAAATTAAATAAATTGATTCATTTATTTAATTTAGAGAGGAAATGGTAAAGGATAAAGTATTTAATTAAATACTTTTAGAAACCTTAGAGAACGGGATAATATTAATTAAATATGTCATTTAATTAATATAGATGAATTAGACGAATAAATGATAGGATTTTGACCATATGGGAGTGGTCAAATTTGGATGTCTGTAGCTCTATTTAAATGCGTATTTGATTTCTATTTATAGAGTAAATTAGTAATATGATTCTTCTTTTTCGAAGACATATCTGAGAAGAATATTATTTTACTTGAATAGAATAGTGATACCTAAGTATACTAGAGCACCTTAGGGTAGATGTGACTAGAGGGTAGATAGTTGTTATGAGATGTTGTTAACAAAAAGATTGCACCCATGATGCAAAACTGTAAAATTTTGCAATCTTGTGAAACATTGGAATATCCTCAGGTTGTGGGCACCCTATAATGAGGAAAGACCTCTAGGTTATCAACTGTTTCCCCTTTTGATCTCTAAGAATCTAATGACCTGTGTGGGAAAAGGGATAAAGATTAATTTATGAAACTGGATGAAACTTCTAATGATAAATTGCTTCTATGAGGTGATGCAAGAAAATTCACAACTAATATTCTTAGAAAATTTTCTAACACAAATCAACTCAAGCACTTTAATAACATAAATGTTTCATTAAAATTCTCTACTTAATCTTACCTTACTAAGAAAAATTGGGTTTTCACAGATTAAGAGAAAATTTAAAATTTAAAAGCACAATTAATGACTTGTGATTAACTGCAATTGTGTATATGCATCAGTAAACGAGACAAAAATTTAAATATTTTTGGTTTGAAACACATTAAACTTGCATCGAATCACTTAAAAGATATAAAACACCAAAAGCTGCAAAGGTAAACTCTCTTTATATTGAATATTCTAAAGGAAAAATCTATAAAAACTCAAAAACAATATGTTGCAAATAAATTACTATTGGATATTAATCAAATGAAAATAAAATTTGAGTTACAAGATAGTCTCTTTGCAGAAGGAAAAAGCAAAAAACAAGAACTGAGAAAAAAAAAGCTAATTTTTTCCAATATATACAATTTATGATAACTCCAATGCACCAAGAGGTGGAATAAATAGTCAACTAAAGGTGAAAAATATCTCGAAAAATATCCTCTCACGAGCAAAGAAGAGAAGCCTCAAAAAGAGGGCCCACAACTGAAGCAAATTGAACTTTGAATGTTGAAAATGCATCCTCTCGATATACATGACCAAAAGCTCTCCAAAACTGATGTAGAACTGAGGTTATGTCTCAAAAAAATCCATGAACAATAGCCTCAATTGATGTGATCTCCACAAAACTGAAAAAATTACTCTAAGTCAGAAAAACACAACACTCCAAATGACTCCCATTGACTTCAGTTCCACCTCTTCATGATTTGCATGATCTGATCTTCAGTTCACTTCACTTGTCTTTTTCTTACATGATTCTAGAAAAGGTAATTGTATGATTAAATATTAAAGATAATTGATATGATTATTTTAATATTTAATAGGTTATTGTTCCTCCTTTATCACATTTGCATGTTAAATATTAAGGTAATACTACCTTTAATATTTAATTATAATGTTATTTTTTTCCAAAATCATGCAAAAGGTATAAGTGAAGTGCTACTTCACTATAACATGTAATAATATTCCATTTTCAATTGCACATGCCTTAGTGTCAAAATCAAATGATAGTCTTGATAGTCTTCAAAATAAGTGATTTTGTCGAAGGCAATATTATCATTGCCAAACTCATGGCTCCCTAATGGTAATTAAGTCTTTTGACTTAATAAGTCAAGACCATGGGCAATAATTTGAAATTATTTTCTTTAAAACATACTCAAAAAATGCACTCATCATTCGAATTAGGTTGACTTGTAAAAGCTTGAACCCTAATTCATTACTCATTCTTCATTTTGTATTTTTGGAAGCATACTTTTGCACCACCAATGGGTAGGGTTTGAGCCGATTCTTCACCATTTCTTGTGTTGTTCCTAGTTGACTTTCTAAATAATTCTATAGAAAAAATGCAAGGTAAGCTATTCTTTATTACAAATTTGGACATTTCTCCATTTTTTAAGCATCTTTTTGGCTTATACAGTCACAACTATGGCCATATTCTGATCTGTTTTTGTTCCTCCACTCTCTGTTAATATCTTACTTCATTTGATGTCATCATTGAGGGTATCTATCCACACAGAAACTTGGGTAAGTTTCTATGCCTTTTAATATGTGCATTTCCCTCTTAAATAAGCTCGATTTGAGCTCATTCTAAAAGAAAGCATTTGCTTTTTGTGGAAATATGAAATTAATCTGTGTGTTCTTTATGGAGGTCATAACTTCACCTTACCTTTCTCATCCTTTGTATAAAAATGGGTCAATTTGAGCTCGACCCCATGATAGAAAAACTATGTGATTTGTGATTTGTGGGAAGAAGAAATTTATGCATTTAGTTGCTATTTTTTGGGTTTCAAAATCTCTGAATGTGATGCCATTGTTGTTCATTTTATTTTTGAAACCCTAGCTCCATCAAAGAATTTGCTTATTTTCTTCCAACATAATGCACTCTTAACTTCTCAATATCATTTATTCTTTGAAGAAAACAGCATGACTTCACTTTCTTTAATATATGCATTGTAGCTCCATCTTGTTTATTCTCAAAATGCAAACTTTTCCCTTCATAACCTGGCATACAGTGACAATATTGTTTACTTTTCTGAAAAGGACATAGCTCCATGTTTTCCTTACTATATGCAACTCCTCCTTTGAAACCTATATGTTTTGACAATCTAGATCGTTGTTCTTTGAAACACTTCTAAAAACTGGTTTTTTTCAATAGAAATGAATGCATTCCTTGAGTATGTACTTGAAGTATTTCTTTAATATTCATGATGAGGTTACAATATCTTGTTTATATTCTTATACTGAGCAGAGTTAAGATTTTTTATCTCCATTCACACATATTCAGATGCAATTTAACATGATACACTTGTAGCATAATGAAACTTAACCCTCGTTTTCTCCTGCTACTCTTTGTATGGAACTTTGTTTCAGCATGTTTGGCTCTTGGAAAAGACAAATTTCCATGTAGGTATCATCATTGTTTTTGTGTAACTTTTGCATTTCAATTGCTTGACAAAAAATAAATTCTTTTGTACTCTTCATGCATTTTTATCTCCTATTGAAAGCAACTATAGTTGATAGGGATCTTGATCCATAATGCATAGAAGATCTTGAAATATGTGAAATTTGTCATGATGTCGTAGGTTGTTCAAATTATTTTAATTGTTGTTCTGATTGTGAACTTGAATTATGTATTCTTGTTCACTATCACACTTCATGATGATGCACTCCTTGTGATAATCTATGTGAACTATTGATCATTTATGATAAACAACTCATTGGATTCTTAGACTTGATTGTCCTAAATGATCAATTTCTTGAGCCCTTACAACACTTATGATATACTCCTTCAGATGTATATTTCTTTTTTGGAAATTATGTATGTGTTTCCTTTCTCAAATGCCCTCTTGAATGTTAAGGGGTAGCATGTTGGGCTCAACCCTTGTGAGAGCCCATTTTTGCACCACATATTATGGTCTTCAAAAATGGATCAACAACATGATTTCTCCTATATGTGCACAATGAACAAACAAGTTAGATAAAAAATAGTTAAATTCAATGTTATTCTTATGATTTTCTTTGGATATCATGTATACAACTATTCATTTTTCCTTTCTTGATCAGTTATAAGATAGCAAGTATCTGCTTGATTAGACATGTGTAGGATTTGTATGGAACCTCAAGCTCTAACATCTCTTTACCACCCTTACAGATTTCTCTCCTAGAGCAACAACTAGACAACCCAATGATGTTGGCACAATCTTCAACAATGGTATTCGTCACTCACCAACCAATGACGAGTCTCATATCTTATTTTATACATTTATTTTCTTGTACCTCTTGCTATTTTATATCTGTTCAGATTTAGTTACTCTCATGGCTTGTGTGGGACTTCAAAAACATTTCTTTTGAATATATAATTTATTTCATATCATAGAATTATTTGTGTGTTTTCATTTGTGAATCACTACATAATATGAAATAACCAAATAAACTATTTGAGGTATATTTTTTGCAATCATGAATAATAGAAACAAGATACTTGAAACATGAAATGCAGAAAAATTTTAGCTTCAGAACCTGATAAATCTTTGAATGTCTAGTTTTCTTATTTTATTTTCTCAAGTGTCAAAAAATTTATCACCCCAGTTTAATAACTTCCTGATAAAACTTTACTAATTTAGCTAGTAGCTAAAAATTAGTAATAGTTTTATTGTAGAAAGTTACCTTTTGGGTTGGGTTCTAAAATGGAGCTCAAAGAGTATAGGTTTTATTTACTAGAACTTATTGTTTGTTGTTGTTGCAACACATTTATATTATTGGCCAAGCAACATACTTCATTTTGTATATATGAACTTTGTGATATCACTCTTTGCCATTCCAAACATAGATCTTGCACTTTTCTAACTTATAGATAGAAATTTCATGTTAATGTATGGGCACACACTAGATTCCACCTTAAATATTGTTCTCTTTCCAAAATTTTAATGCAATTTCGAGAATTCTTCAAGTTGGAAGAATTTTGGGGAAGCGTAAGCTTCATGGTTGGGTGGTAAAGTGATTCAATCATGCTCTCGTCCACCAGCAGAGGTGGGCATTAAGAGAAACCTTAGTTGTACACAAGATTATTTTAGTCTAAGATGTAACTTGATGTAAGACTTCATGTATTTGATGTAAAGTCATATAATGTAATCACTTTGTGGCCTTAGGAGCCAAGTCAAACCTGATATTGTAATTTGACTTTTGAATTGAATATATGAATCATTGACTCATTTTAAATGGAGATGTGTAGCTATGAATTACTTTAGCCACTAGTTATGTCTTTTTAATTTGAAATATATTCATGTTTCATTTACAATAATGTTAATTAAGTAATAATTTAGGATGGGTTATTACACCAGCTTAGCCCAACAAAACAAACTTTAGGTGTAGCCCAAAAATTAAATACACCCAACAAGAAACAACCCCCAAAAAAAAAAAACCACAAGGGGTTCAACAACACATAAACGAAGAAAAGAATATCAATAAAAATTCCAACAAACGTTTTCTACAACTCTAAACTAAAGAGAGAATTAGAGAAATATTTGAGGAAAAAAGAACAAAGGCTAATGGGGAAACCTTGTACAACTAGGCAGATCACAACAACAATAAGGAGAGTCTCATTAGTAAAAAAAATGTTAAGCACAACCCTCTTGAGACCCAATTAACCCATGAAGGGGAGCTACTTAGATATAGTGCTAGAGTAGAAAAGCAACCACCCATCCAGCACTCTGAAACAAAAACCCCAAAGAATAAGTGTTGGTTGACAGATTTATCACCTAACTTTGTATTCTTACGCCTAATAGAGGTGAAAAATGTAACCACAATTGAATTGGTAATGATAAAACTTTCCAATTGATTCTCTGCTTATTTTAAAAGGTGGAAGCTACCTTCATTTGATATCCAATGAATAAAATTTAACTAGAGATGCTTTTAACTAGAAAGCAAGCAAAGGGGATTTTAACCAGAAAGCTTTAAAGGTATTAATAGAATTCATGTAACAAAACTAAAATAATCTAGGGTTTAATATAGAATCAAAATCAGCACATCTTTATTCATGGATAAATCATACCATAGTCATGCAACAAATTCAAAGCATAAACCATTCCAATAATAGATCACTCATAGTAGAATATTCAACATAAGAAGAAATAATTCATACACCATAATTCAAAGATTACGAATGCATAAAGTCCACCACAGTTTTCTATATCAGAATATTAGAAAATAGTAAATCCAGATAACAAAGTTTTTTTTTCTCTAATGAGAAAATTAAATTTCACCCAAAAAGATCCCCAAAACCATCAGCTAATCCCCTATTTAAAGCATAACCAATTGTTTCAAGTAACAATTTCTTGAAAGTAACCGTACCAAATAAAATAAGTCTTAAACTTAGAAAGAGCCAAAATAAATAAAAGTATCATGAAATATTTAAAAATAAGAAGCTTCAAATTCTTCCCACCCAAGTCTCTTCATTTTCTATGGACATGACTACTTCTTTCTATAAGGGTTCCTCATGTGCCTTCATCTTGGCCTTGTAATCTTTGTACCTGGTAGAAATTGCAAGTATTTCCTTAATTCTCGAGGTCACATTAATTTCTAGTTCAGTTCTCATCTTAAATAAAGCTACTTCAGACTCAGCCAAAGTTTGAGATCTCCTATTCACTTTAATTTTGAAAGAAAAGAGGTAGACTTTTAGTCTCTCGAGTTTTGAAAAGGACTAATTGGTTGAAGTGGAAAGATTTGCTATCTCTTTGCTAAACACTTCTTTAAAATTCAAAAACACCTCTCTGGTATCTAGAATATTCTCATCGAACTCATTAGTGATATCAACCTTCAAGTCATGAAAGTTGCCTTTAATCTCTATTAACAGATCCAAAAATATTTTGAGGATTTCAGAGATTTCATTTACCAACCTATCATAAACTCCCATTTTCCACTCAAGTGAGTTGGACCAAGAAGAGTGTAGTTCCTTAGGATCATTTATAATCTATTCACTAACCAACTTGATTCGGTCCATGGAAATCAACTCTTTTATCTCTTGAGAGAGAAAATAGAGGTTGGTTTGATCTTTCTGAATCTATCTTAACTCTGATATCAATTATTTTCTCCTCTCAACAACCTAGGTGTAAAAAATCATAGACTTATAAAAAGAGTAATTTCTTGAGACATTTCATCAATCCACTCACCAACAACTCTAAAATATCCAAGGTTTCTCCTCATTGATTACATAGAAGATGCATTGATATCTACTCTCTAAGAACTTGAAGCTTCATCAAATATGGCAGAGGGAACCAGAGAAGAAATGAAGTTCTTTAAATCAAGGACTTGTGATTGCAAATTCAGCTTCTCTTTTCTCTCTTCGCTTACATGTTTAATCAAAGCATTGACTGAATAGTTAGCATGACACACACCACCTTCCAATGTTTGAGGCCCCATATCAAGGTGTGTGACCTTATAATCTACCTCAGTATCTCACCATCATTCAAGTCTTTCAAGGGGTCTGCAATTTTGAGTATTTGATTCCTAGAGGTATGATCAATCAGCATCCTCAATATTTTCTAAGCCTTCTTCAGTCTTGAGGAAGACTGAAATAAATTTGCAATTGTTTTTGTAGGAGTGTATTTCATCATCTTCTCTATAGCCTTTTTCAACCAAATTAGTGAGGCTTCTACCAAAACAACATCCTTATTTCCATGTACAAATTCATTGATTCAACAAGGAGGATGGATGTATTCTCTATCGAGGAAGAGGGTACCTCGCACAAAGGGGAAAATTTATTATCTTCAACAATCTACTGGAAAATGGCATCTGAATCCTTTGAAAAGGGCTTTTCTTGGTCGATCTTCCTTTTAGGGATTGGATTAGATACACTATCCTGCTCACATACCGATTTCAATTTAGTTGTTTCCTTAGGTTTTTCACCATCACCTCTAGACTGTGAATTTGTGCTAGAGCACCTGATAGCCAATCTTTATAATGATGCACTTATTGCAACAGTTGGAGTAGATTTATGTTCATTCCTCTAAGATGACTTTGGTTCCTGAGTAGAGCATGTAGCTCACCTCCATTTCCCTCTTAACCAATCCTGAGTTTTTTTGAGCACTGGAGTAGCCCGCACATTCATGTTAAAAGCTTAATTTTTACTCCAGTATATTTTAGGATGATATTTATTTGGCAGATTATTATATTCTGGATCAATAACCCCTAAATCTCTAGTGGCATCCTTTGGAATTTGGATTGAGAGACCAAACAAGTGAATTTTTTTGAGGGTTAACCTCATGTAATCTCTTTTTAAAACCTCATTCTCATCTACACAATCCTCCCAAATATATTCAATAGAGGGTTGATGTTGATATTAAGTTTCCCCATACAAATTTTGCTTCATGAAACCCTTGTTATCAAAACCTGCCCTCATGAATAAGTATTGAAGATTGTATTCTCTTAGGACTTTTTCAGCACTTTTTTCTATCTGGTTTTTCTTACATGTAAAAGAGGGAATAAGCAATGGGAAAGGATAATCTATCTTCCCCATGCTCATATATTTCATATTTACCAAATTCATCTGTCTACAGACTTCCAAAAACACCAACAGATCCTCCAGATACCTAGGCAGTTTCAATGGGGCTTTCTCATAGCCTCCAATCCTCAAATATGAAAATCTTTCAAACTGAATATAGAAGCTTCCAAATTTTGATACCAAGGATATAGATTCAGGAGAAAAATGCATTTAAGGGTTTTTTTCTAGCTTCCTTACAACCTCCATTAAAAATGCATCATTGACCAAGCAATATTCTCCCATCTCGACATGCTTAGTGAATTATGGGTAACATTTGTACACAGGAATACCAAAAGTTGGAGGTATAAAAGGTCTTAACCATGGCCAAAAATATCTTTGACTAGCCCTACAACATATATCAAGAACGAACACAAATGGAAGGTAGTCATTCTTTGGAAATTGACTATTTTCTCATTTAAATGGAAAAAAAATTACTTTAGTCCAGTATATGAACACATTTTCATCACAGATAACTAAAATAAATTGACACACCCAATCCTCAAAAGGATCAACTTGTGCATTCCCAACAATGTGATGTAACAGATCAATAGCATCTGCAATTTCTTCTTTAAAATGATTTCTTTTGAGTTTGGTGGGTAACTAGGACTTACCTTTCTTTTCAGACTTTAACCAACCCTTGGCTATGGAATTATTGCAGTAGTCTTCCCTACCTTTGAAAAACTCTCTAGCTGTAGCAACCAACATGTATCTTATAGATTCCCTCTCAGGAATTCCCAATGTACTAGAAACAACCTCTGGGTAAATTTTGGCAACAATAGTTCTGTCTGTGGATTTTATCTCTCTCGTTCCTGGAATATATCTCCTCGTGTAAGTGCTAACCAAGTCCGCACTCAATATGGCCTTTGGGAATCCACCAGCATGAGCTAATCCACTTTCTAATAGCTTTGTAACGACAACAAATTTTCTATTGCTTTCCAATTGTGCCCAGAATTCATCCATCCTGAAAGATCCCAAATTTGTGTCCCTCACACCAAGCCAACGATTTCCAATTTTAGACTGCATGAGCTCACAGTGAACAAAGGAAAACCTACTCACTTGAAAGATGATTGCAGATAACAGATGCACAAATGAGAACTAGAATGAATAAATGTCCACCACCCTTTTTCATGCGAAAATAATAATACATGCATTTGGTATTGAATTAATGCAAATCCTTATTTTAATCCTTGGTAGAGCAACCCTCGAGATTGGCACGTTTCACAAAAAAATTGATAAGACGTCTCTAGGTTGTATTGTACACCTCATTAAATACATAGGTGGTGCCTTGAAATGTGTGAATGAACAAAACATCACTTTATCATGAACAATTGAAACTTTATAACTCAAAATCGGAAGTTTCAAAGTATTGAAAACCTTTGACCCACCAACAACACTAAGACTGCTGCACCAAACGCCAACAGGAAGGAACAAGTAGAATAGTCAAGAATTTAGACAAAACAAGAACTCGATGACTTAGACCTAAGAACATTGGGCACCAATCACATGAGTTTCAAAACTTAAAGAACACGTGACAAGGGGTTAGAAAATGCAAAGACTCTATGACAAGGCAAAAATGATGGAAAAAACTTAGACTTAGGTGAAAAATGGGAAAACAAAGACCATGGAAGTTAAGATTTAATATTACATGATAGAAAATATGACCATATGCAACATTGGATCTGAATGAGGACCAAGACTGACAAGACGCAGAGAAACCAGAAACATGACATAAAGCCTTATCCATTGGGCATTGGAGTAAAAAATGGACGAGCCAAAACACAGCAAACAAATAAAGAAAAACTATGTACAAAGAAGGACCCAAAGAAACAATCATTCTAGAAGTTTTAAATCTTTCCCATTATAGGCAAGAGGTAGGATAGTACCATCAGGATATTCTAATCAGAATGCATGATCTCCAACAAGTTGTTTGAGAATGAAAGGCCCTTTCCAGAGAGAATCAAATTTTCTATGTGCTCCCTTTGCTTCTATTCTCCTATCCCAAAGAAGAATCAAATCACCAACTACAAAATTCCTTTGTCTATCCTTTCTATCAAAAAAATTCTTCACCATCTGTTGATGTTTGGTAATCTTATCCACTACAACTTCTCTTTCTTCCTCTAGTCTGTTTAGGTACATAACCCATTTTTCTAAATCAGTCGAGAATTGTTAATCTTCAATAGCCTTTTGCAAATTGAGGGTAGAAATATCTAATGGCATAGGAAAATTACTATCGATACCATATATTAATTTGAAAGGGGACATCCCAATAGCTCTCTTGCAGGTGACCCTATCAGCCCAAAGAGCATCATATAACTTCTTATGCCATCCCCTTTGATTTTCATCAACCAACTTCTTAATAATGGAGATTAGATTCTTATTGCTTGACTCTGCCTTCCCATTACCTTGCAAATAATAATTAGATGAGTGAGCAAGGCTAATACCATATTTGCAGTAGAAAATGATAATCTCAATAGAAGAAAAAGAGCTAGCATTATCGGTAACAATTTTCTTAGGCACCTCGAATCTCACCAAAATTTTCTCCTTTAGGAAATTGCAAACAACCTCAGTGGTGGTGTCTTTCACAGGAATGGCCTCCACCCATTTAGTAAAATAATTAGTAGCAGTCAATATGTGTGTATGTCCCACACTTCAATTTGGGTTGGTTGGCCCAATAAAATCTAAGTCCCACAGTTGAAAAGGCTCATCAATTACCATAGGCTTCAGAGGTAAAGCGGCGAGTTGCGGTCTACCAATAAACTTTAAACACTTTTCACATTTGGATACCCATTCATACACTTCCTTGAACATACCCAGCCAATAGAATCTATGACATGGGATTTTAAAGGCTATCATTGAAGCTGAAAAATGTCCCCCACATACTTCATTGTGAAAAAATTCCAATAGTTTTTTCTATTGTTCCTAATCAACACACCTTAGGAAGGTTCCATCCACACCTTTCTTATACAAATTTCATTCTCAAAGAACATAGTTATTTTCTTTAAGCTTTAAGTTTCTCTTTTCTCTAGATGATAAATGTGATGGACAATCGACATAGGTCAAGAAATAGGAAACATCAAAAAACCAATCATCCATTGTGCTAGTGAATAATACCAAGGGTAAATTTTCCTCCTCTACTAGTTTACTTTCGGCAATCATTTTGGCTATACCCTTTCCTCTCACTAGATTACTGGGATTAATATCTAAATCATATTCTTGAATTTGAGCTATCCAAGATCCTCTCTTATTACACACAATATCCTATTGAGTAAGAATACTTTTCACCACAGTTTCAGGAACTAAAACAGTAGTATGAGAATGGAGAATGTAAAACCTAAAACTCTTGAGGGCTTTTACGACAGCATACACATGTTTTTCAAGTTGAGTATTTGAGTTCATATTTCTTCAAAGGGGTACTCATGAAAGAGATAGGAACTTCAAAACCCTACTCATTCTTCTATAGTAATATGGCCGACAAAGTGTGCTCAGAGGCATAACTATATATGATGAAGTCTTTATTAAACTCAAGATTAACCAAAGTTGGGGCAATTGCAATTGTAGTCTTAATATCTATTAAATCTTGTTTTCCTTCATTATTCCATTTAAACACCGAATAATATTTCATCATATCAGAGATGGGCTTTGTCAACTTGGCAAAATCGGGGACAAATCTCCTCAGAAAATTCACCTACCCAAAAAAATATTTGGTACTGTCTTTATTAACTGGTAGTCCCAGTTGCATCATTGCTTTCACTCTCTTAGGATCAATCTTAATTGCATCCTTTGAAACAATGTGACCTAGTATTTTTCCCTCGGTTACAACAAAAATAGATTTCTTAGGGTTTAAAGAAATACCTTCTTCCCTACAATGTCGTAATATTATTTCCAAATCATGCAAATGTTTGACCCTCTTTTTGGAAAAAATTGTTAGATCATCTAGATAAATCACTATAATCTTATTTCTGAGATCACCACAAGATAAATCCATCGCCCTTTGAAAAATAGCTCTCCTGCATTCATAAGTTAGAATGGCATCCTATTGTAGGCAAAGACACCAATGGGAGTGGTGAATATCATCTTATGTTGATCTTTTGCAGCTACTTCAACCTGATTATACCCTGAGAAGCTGTCAAGCATAGAAATCATCTTGGAGCCAACAATCGCCTACAAAATGTGGTCCATCACAAGCAGGGGTAATTGTCCTTCAAAGACGCCTGATTTAATTTCTGGAAATCAACGCATATCCTTATTTCCCCATTTTTCTTTCTCACATGAACTATATTAGCTACCTAGGTAGAGTGATGTATGGGATAAATAATCTTGGCCTTAAGAATCTTATCAATCTCATTGAAAATGGACTCAGCAACCTTCAGATTATAATTCCATTATTTTTGTCTAAAAGATGTGGCACTAGGCTTTAATGGAATCTTATGTTGGAATTCTCCATTTCTAAACTTTCTCAGATCAGCATAACACCATGCAAAAACATATTTATCATGTGTCAATAGAGAAATTAGTCTCTCTTTCTTCCTTGGAACAACACTTTCCAATGTAAACCATCTTGGGATCTTCTTTCGTACCAATATTCACTTTATCATACTTAGCAGATGATTCAACAGAGACTTTACTCGCTTTCTTTAAATACCGATCATGCCTATTAAACAAATGCTCCAAAGAGACTAGACCTTTCAGAATCTTATTACCCTTCAATTGAATAACTTTTCTCCCCTTTTTATTAGGAGACACAATATCACCTTCTAAAGAATCATTACTTGTGTCATCACTACCTTCAAAATAGATGTGAGCAAAGGCTTCAGCTTTCTCCAAAAAATCAATAATATGTTGATCATTATTGAACAATTGCCAGTGATTCACCTTATCAAGAACACTAGGCCTATACACAATTTCAACTCTATAGGACTCATCTTTGAAATTTTGATGAGGCAAGAGTAATGATACAGAAACTGCCAGAGAATCAGCCCTAGCATTTTGTTCCCTAAGAATAGATTCTATAGAAAAAGCATCAAAATCTTCTATACAGTCCCACATTATGTTCCTATAATGCTTGAGACGGTTTTTTTAACAGTGTAAACCTTTCTCACCTATTTTACCACCAATTTTGTATATCCTACGACTCTCAACTATTTAATACCCTTTTCTTTGGCTACATTCAAACCAAATAGTAAAGCTTCATACTTGGCCGTATTATTGGTATTAGAAAATTCCAATTTAAAAGAAAAAGGAAACTTATAGCCATCGGGTGAAATCAAAAATACTCCAGCACCTAACCCAACATTATCACAAATTCCATCAAATTCTAGCATCCATAATTCATTTACCAAATCAAGGCTAATAAAGATCAAATCTTTCTCTTGGTCAGAAGCACACATATGTGCTCCTGGTCCTGTTTCAAGAAACATAATATCTGCTCTTGGATCTCTAGATTTTAATACCATAAACTTGGTCTTAGGTTCAAGGTCCAGGCACATCTTCTTTCTATCCAAGGGTATCAAATCATGAGACCAATCCATCTGAATTTCTCCTCCCAAATCTTTATAGAAACTCCTACTCAATAGCATACCATAGCTTGCAGAAATGTCAGTGACCAATATAGTCAGCTTTAGTCTCTTTTTGGGAAAAGAAGATAGGACTACATAATAATCTTTGATTTGACCTATAATAGGAACTGGGGACCCATCCATGGAATAAAATTTACCCTATGAGGGAGTATAGGACAGACCTAAGGCTCTAGCTATTTGGGTAGGTATCACATTTTTTGAAGCTCCAGAGTCAATGATACAATTACTCAACCCAAAACCAAGAATGTATAATGATATAAAGAAAGGTTTTGGTTTCATGAATGGATCACATGAACTCAAGGGTTTATCTACAATATTAGAGAAAACCTAATTCTCGAGATTAGCTTCATTATCATTAAAAGCTTCAGCATTACAATGGGACAATGAGGGCTCTTGTTTAACATATTTCACCAACCTATCTAACTCCAAGGGGTTGAGTCTCAAGTATTCAGCTTGTGAAATTTGAACTTTAGTAATTTTACAAGACTCGACTATATCAAATGAACCAGATGATGAAGAAGATGGTACCTCAACTTGTACATTGCCAAGGGTAGTTGATTCTTTCTTTCTTTTTCTCGTTAGGATGTATTTCGGGGCTTTCAATGAGGTTTCTTGATCAGCCTTGGCACGTTGTGCTCTAGTAAATACATCACAATTAGGATCATAAATTTTGACATATAACTCTTCTCTCGATCCCGTATCTACTAAAAATTCAAAGAAGTTCATGTCGGCATCCTGAGATGGACTAGGCTCTTCTACATATGGCTCCACTACATGCTCATTTTTTGCGAGCATCTGCATAAACCTAATCATCTCTGGACAAGTAGCTCCATCATGATTTGAAGTTAAATGAAAATTACAATGATTCATCTTACTAGAAGAAGGACCTTCAATTGCAAGTCTTTGATTTAGAGTCGTCACTGAAAGTTCTTTATTCGGAGATCCTTGATAATTTTTGGGAATATCTTGATGGGGCATTTGTGAAGAGCCCTTTGGAATTTTTATTTTAAGAGTAATTAATTCATTAGCCAATCTCTGAATGACTGGATCAATAGAATTCACTAGTGATGGCTTACCAATATGTAACTCTTTTTTTCATTTTTTGGAGACTATCAAATCATCTTCTATAGCTATTGCCATGTCGTGTGCGGAAGTTGTATCAGTAGCACCCTCCCTTTTAATAATAAAACTCACATCTGGTGGGAGATTATTAATGAACATAGCTTTCAATAATTCAGTTCTAGGTCTCATGTTAGCAGAAATTTTATTATACAACTTATTGAATTTGGCCACAAAATCCCTCATTGATTCATGGACCTCTTTCTTTAGTGAACCTAATTGGGCAACCAAAACTTGATCATTTTCTGAAAACTTAAATCTATTCTCAAAGATTTTTCTCAAGGCAGCCCAATTATTTATGGAACACATCACCTTCCAATGTTCTCAAGGTTTAATCAAAGCATTGACTGAATAGCTAGCATGATACACATCACCTTCTAATGTTTGAGGCATCATATCAATGTGTGTGATCTTGTAATCTGCCTCAGTTATTTCATCATCATTCAAGCCCTTCAAGGGGTCTATAATTTCCAGTATTTGATTCCTAGAGCCAAGATCAGTCAACATCCTCGACATTTTCTAAGCCTCCTTCAATCTTGAGGAAGACAGAAATAATTTTGCAATTGTGTTAACTCCAACTATTGTCGTAGGATTATATTTCCTCTTCATCTCTACAACCTTTTTCAACCAAACCGGGGAAGCTTCTACCAAAATAGAATCCTTATTTTCATGTACAACTTCCTTTGATTCAACAGGGAGGATGGATGTATTATCTCCCGAGAAAGAGGGAAAAAGGAGGAAAGACATTATCTTCAACAATCTGCTGGAAAATGGAATCTAAATCCTCTGACACGGGCTTTGCTTGGTTGATCTTCCTTATAGGGACTGGAATAGATACACTATCATGTTCACATACTGATTTCAACTTAGTCATTTCCTCAGGTTTTTCACCATCACCTCTAGACTATGAATTTGCGCTAGAGGACATGATAGCCAATCTTTCCGATGATTCACCTACTATAACAGTTGGAGCAGATTTTTGTTCATTCATCTGAGACAACTTTAGTTCCTAAGTAGAGCCTACATCTCACCTCCATTTCCCTCTTAACCAATCATGAGTTCTATTTAACACTAGAGTAGCCCACAGATTCATGTTAAAAGCTTCATTATTACTCCATTCTATTTTAGGATGAGATTTATCTGGCATATTATTATATTCTGGATCAATAACCACTGAATCTTTAGTGGCATCCTCAGGAATTTGGATTGAGAGACCAAACAAGTGAATTTTTTTGAGGGTTAACCTCATATAATCTCTTTTTAAAACCTCATTCTCATCTACACAATCCTCCCAAAAATCTTCAATAGATGGTTGATGTTGATATGAAGTTTCCCCATACATATTTTGCTTCACGAAACCCTTGCTATCGAAACCTGCCCTCATGAATAAGTATTGAAGATTTTATTCTTTAAGGACTTTTTCAACACTTTTTGCTATCTGGTTGTTCTTACATGTAAAAGAGGGAGTAACCAATGGGAAAGGATAACCTCTCTTCCCCATGCACTCATATATTTCATATTGACCAAAGCCATTTGTCTACAGACTTCCAAAAATATGAGCAAATCCTATGGATACCTAGGCAGTTTCATTGGGGCTTTCTCATAGCTTCCAATCCTCAAATATACAAATCTTTCAAAGTGAATAGAGAAGCTTCCAAATTTTGATACCAAGGATATAGATTCAAGAGAAAAATTCATTTCAAGGTTTTCGTTTAGCTTCCTTACAACCTCCATTAAAAATGTGTTATTGACCAAGCAATATTCTCCCATCTCAACTTGCTTAGTGAATTGTGGATAACTTTTTTACACAGGCATGCCAGAAGTTGGAGGTATCAAAGGTTTTAACCCTGGCCAAACAAAACTTTGACTGGCTACAACATATATCAAGTAGGAACACAAATGGAAGGTATTCGTTCTTTAGAAATTGACTAGTTGCTCATTTAAATGGGAACAAATTAGTTTAGCCCAGTATATGAATGCATTTTCATCACAGATAAATAGAATAAATTGACACACCCAGTCCTCAAAAGGCTCAAATTTTTCATTCCCAACAATGTGATGTAACAGAGCAATAGCATCCACAATTTCTTCTTTAAAATGAGTTATTTTGAGTTTGGTGGGTAACTGGAACTTACCTTTATTTTTAGACTTCAACTAACCCTTGGATATGGAATTCCTGCACCAGTCTTCTCTAGCTTTGTAAAACTCGCTAGTTGTAGCAACCTAAATTTCTCTTATAGATGCCCTCTCAGGAATTCCCAACACACGAGAAATAGCCTCTAGGGAAATTTTGGCAACAATAGTTCCATCTATGGATTTTATCGCTCCCAGTCCTGGAATATATCTCCTCATGCAAGCACTAACCAATTCCACACTCAAGATGACCTCTGGGAATCCACCAGCATGAGCTAATCCACTTTCTAATAGCTTCACATTGACAACAGATTTTCTATTGCTTTCTAATTGCACCCAAAATTCATCCAGCCTAAAAGATTCCAAATCCATGTCCCTCACACCAAGCCAATGATTTCCAATTTCGAACTGCATGAGCTCATAGTGAACAAAGGAAAACCTAATTGCTTGAAAGATGATTGCAAAGAACAGATGCACAAATGAGAACTAGAATGAATAAACAATCAGCACCCTTTTTCATTTGAAAATAATAAGACGTGTGTTTGGTATTGAATTAATGCAATGCCTTATTTTAATCCTTGGTAGAGAGATCCTCGAGATTGGTGTGTTTCAAAAAAAATATTGATAAGACATCTCTAGGTTGTGTTGTATGCCTCATTAAATACATAAGCAGTGCCTCAAAATGTGTGAATGAACAACACATCACCTTGTCGCAAACAATTGAAACTTCATAACTCAAAATCGGGAGTTGTGAAGTTTTGAAAACCTTCGACCCACCGACAAACTAAAGACCAATGCACCTGACACCAATAGGAAGGAACAAGTAGAACAGTTGGGAAGTTAGACAAAACAAGAACCCGATGACTGAGACCTAAGAACATTGGGTGCCAATCACATGAATTTTAGAACTTAAAGAACACACAACAAGGGGTTAGAAAATGCAAAGACCCCGTGACAAGGCAAAAATGATGGAAAAAACTTAGACTTAGGCAAAAAATGGGAAAAAAAAGACCACGAAAGTTAAGATGTAATATTACATGATAGAAAATATGACCATATGCAACAATAAGAAACACCAAGGAAAGGAAAAGACCCAAATAAACCCCGCAGGGTAACTGCAACAACTAGACTCAAAACACAACACCCCAATAGGAAAACGATAAAAACCAACACCAAACCATAGCTTCCTAAAAGGAAAAAGGAAGAAAACATACCTATAGCATCACATCCCAAGCCAAATAAAACAACCAACACCACTCCTTAGCAACCCAGTAGATTGACATCAGCAACCAGCCCAGTAGAAATAAACCATTTACCTTTGCAAAATCATCCCCTTCCTCTTCAAAATTGTTCCCAGATTTCAAATTCCCTCCCCCCGACTCCTCTTCCCACTCCATATTTTTTTGTTTTCTTTGTATTATGTAATGTTACTTCTATTATACAAGGTAGTATGAAATGCATTTATTTCAAATGTGTAAATGAGTTATTGAAAAGGAAAATTTTATTTCCATATTTTGATAACCTAAACTTTTCATATTCTAAGTTAAAACTTAGCTGAAATCAATAGGGTAAACTTTGGGTATGTTACATGTGGTATCAGAGCTACCAAGTTCAACATTGGAACCTATGACCTCACTATACTATTCTTTCATCCAACATTATTAGATTACAACTAATGTTTGGAGTTCTTGTGCCAAGATGGTGTGACTCAAGATGACTGCTAGGAAGACAATAATCAGAAATGAGTGCTAACTAAAAGCCAAGAAGGAAAGAGAAGTCATTTTTAAAACTATAGAAGGAAAAAATTGTATTGAGGAGATATGGCTTGGGGATACCGAAACTCTCAGTAGTTCTTTGACACACATCCAAGTATCTAAGAGAAAGAAACTGTAGGAAGCAACCAAGTTCATACCTCTTGTCTCACCAGCCAAGTTTGATTCGTTACCCCTCTCAAGGTATATTCCCATGAAGTGGAATGTTAGTCCACCTTTGATTCAAAGGTCCAGCCTCGAGTACCCTCATCTCTTGAACTTATAATGATTGTACCTAATAGTGAGTCAGAGGGATATTTTCCTCGTAACTATTTTTTTGAGAATGAATCTAAGGAATATACTCCCTTTGACTATTATTAATAGTCATCTTATATAATTCATGAACTAAAGGATGATTGAAATCCTTATGATTATAGTAAAACAAAAAGAAATTGACAAAAACGTGTAAAATTTCTTTAATTGATTTATTGAATATGAATGATTGAATGATGAAATGTTTAAAGTTGTTAAATAAACCTTTATAGTAGCTAATTGAAATAAAACCTCTAGGTGGGATATTTTTGTAAGAATTGTTTGAACAAGAACTAATCTCAAGGGTAGCTATGAAGTGGGTCAACCTATAGGGAACTCCAGGCCAAATTGGACTAGATACTAAATATGTTGAATGAAGCAAGAGACATTATTGGCCACCTCGAGCAAGAGGCTATGGGAATGGGTAGACTAGAGAAGGGGTATCTAAATGAAGAAGGAGAAAACTAAAATTATCAAACTACTCTAATCAATCATGGTAGTGATGAATCTCAATTGACATCTGATACGGGTAAAATAAATCAGCTTCCTTAAGAATTGTCACGAGACATGAGGAAACTCACTCCTCCTAAGTTCAAAGGAACCACAAGTGGGGATGTTTCTAAAGCATGGTTCATTGAGATGGAAAATACTTTGAGATAAGAAATTATTATGAAGTGACCAAGGTCATTTCGGGAGCCTTTCAATTATCTAGAAAAGCATCCACTTGGTGAATGAACAAGAAAATGGAGCTTGGTTTGAGCTCATTAAATATTACCTGGGATGAGTTCATAGGAAAATTTTAGAAATGGTGGCTTCATCAATTGTACTTAAATCAAAAGATGATGGACTTCCATAATTGAAGATAGGGAGAGTCCATGATGAATGAATATTGGGATAAATTCACTGTCCTTCTCAAGTATGTACCTCAATACCAAAAGGATGAGTAGTTTCAGATCGGGAAATTTATAATGGGTCTCAACACCCAAATCGGAGGTGAAGTAGATGTGCACAATCCTACCACCATGGACCAAGTGTATGAAAAATCTATCAAGTAGGAGCAAAATATTAAGTTTATTTCTGCATACTAGAGAAGAGTTGGTAAAGGTTTAACTAGGCACAAACCAATCAAACCTTTAAGAAGAAATGTGATGAGAAATAGTTTAAGAGGAAAGGAAGTAGAGGATTCCAAAACAACCAAAATGAGTCTAGGGGTGACCATAGGGGTAAAAATAACAACCCCAATAGGAATGAAGGTAATTATGGGAAGCCAACAAAAAGGCAAGGACTAGTAAGGGGATGTTTCTTGTGTGGTGGAGACCACTAGTCTAATCAGTGTCCCAATAATACACAAGGGATGCAGCCTCATGGAAATCCCTTACCTCCTCAACAAGAAATGTTCTAACAAATAATTCATGAAACACTAGACAATTGGCATGTAGAGTACAAAATTACTCCAGTAGAGGTTTCAGACACTTTACTTGGCATACCCATTTCAATTCTAATAGACAGTGGTGCTACAAAATGTTTTTTTTCTCCTAAAGTAGCTAGTAAGTTATCTAGGAAAATTAGCTTTAAGGAAAATTCTTGGTATGTAGAATATGCAAACCAGATAAGAGCAAAGGTAGAGAAATGTCTATTTGATGCAAGGGTTGATCTTCCAAGTTTCTCTATGGAAGTAAATCTTTATGTAACCCCCCTAGGGTCATACACTATAATATTAGGGATGAATTGGTTATGGAGACATAAAGCCAAGGTAGTAGAGTGTCTAGATGACCTCAAGAAAAGGGTTTACTTGCAACATACACCTAGGGAAGTAAGGTTGCAAAAAATATCCACCATACAAATGCTTAGAGCCAAGAAAAAGGGGTGTCAACTTTTCATGGTAAAAATGAAAAAGGAAGAGTGCATGGAGTTCATCTTTTAAGATGACATAATGTATCATGAACCTGAGGATCTTCAAGAAGCTGAAGAAAGGGAAATAATTGAACCAAAGAAATCGAATATGGAGAGATATCCTATCTTAAGGGACTTTGAGGATGTTTTCCTAGATAAACTAGTTGAGTTACCTCCCAAAATATTATTTGACTTCTCCATTGATATAGTTCTGGGGTCAAAATCTATATCCAAGGCCTCAAATAGGATGACCACAAAAGAGCTAATGGAGTTAAAAGCTCAACTTTAGGATTTATTGTCAAATGGATTAATCAAACCTAGTGTTTCACCTTGGGGAGGACAAATGATCTTCATTAAGAAGAAGGATGTCACACTATGCTTATGTATAGATTATCATCTTCTAAATAAAGAAATGATAAATAATAATCACCCTTTACCATGTATTGATAATCTTTTCAATCAGATACATGGAGTGGAGGTGTTTTCAAAGATTGATCTATGATCAAGATACCATTAGCTCAGACTCAAGGATGAATACATTCATAAAATTTCTTATGAATCTAGAAAATTGAAGCCATATGAGAAAAATTATGCTTTGCATGATCTCGATTTGGCAACAGTTTTTCATACATTACAAATTTGAAAGCACTATTTTCTTGGGAAACTATTTGAAATAAAGATCGGCCACCATGTTTTGAAGTGTTTTTTTACCTAGAAAAATCTAAATGCATAGCAAAGGAGATGGCTTGAGTTGATATCAAGCTATGATTTTGAGATCAATTATATTAACAGAAAATAAAAATAAGTGGATGATTCCCTAAGTCAAAGGAGACATATCTCCTTGATTACATCAATTCATACCAATTTCAAAAAATCAAGTGTTGCAGAAATAGAAGGGTGATGAGTACTACGAGCAAGTTAAGCAAGCACTCTTGGATGATCTGTAAGACTCAATGTATGATGGATTTCACTTTAAACCTAATGGTCTTCTAAGGTTTAGAGGAAGGATCTATGTACCATATTTTCAGGAATTAAGGAGCATGATGTGGAAAGAAATTCATACTACTCCCTATTATGCACATCTTAGGATAACTAAGTTATTGGTTGATATGAAGCCATTATATTTCTAGAAAGGAATGAAGAGGTATGCTACAATATTTTTAGAAATTTTTCTAGAGTGTCAGAGGGTGAAGATAGAGCATCATCATCCAAAAGGACTATTGTATCCTCATGAGATTCCAGAGAGGAAATGGCAAGTCATTAGTATGAATTTTATGCAAGGACTTTTAATGTCAAGGAATAAGAATAATGTTATTTTGGTAGTGGTGGACAAGCTTACCACAGTAGCTCATTTTATTCCACTGAACCTAACAAATGAAGCTCTTAACATATCTCACAAGTCTATGCAAAAGGTATTTAGGTTATATGGGGTTCCTGAGAAAATTATCTCAAATAGGGATGCTCGTATAATGTCAAGGTTTTGGAAAACCTTATTTTATTCACTTGGGACACAGTTGAACATAATTTCAACATATCACCCTAAGATAGATGGTAAAATAGAAAGGGTAAAACAAAATTTAGAGGATCTACTAGGAAATCATTGCATGGATTAGCAATACAAATGGGAAGATTATTTACCATTGGTGGAATTTGCATAGAATAATTCTTATCATTTTGCTATCAAAATGGCTTCATTTGAAGAATTATATGGAAGGAAGTGTCAAACTCCTATAAGATAGGATAAGCTAGGAGATAGGATTAGCCTTTTTCCAAAAATTATATCAAAGATAGAGGATCAAGTTAGTTTGATAACAAAAACATTAGTAGAGGAAAATGATAGGAAAAAGAGTTATGTAGATTCTAAGCATGTACCCAAACATTATCAGTGGGAGAAAGGGTTTTGATCAAATTTGAGACTCACAAGAGTTCTATTAAGTTTTAAAAATCATTCAAATTGGCTCCATGTTATGTAGGTCCCTTTGAGGTTATCTAAGAAGTTAACCCTACCACTTACTGTTCAATTACTTTACCACTAGCTCTTAACATGGTGCATAATGTCTTTCATGTGTTGTACCTTAAAAATTGCATACTAGGAGGTAATCGTTTTATTGATTGGAATGCTTTATAGGCATAGGACCCAGGAGTGGTAATGATCAAGCCTCTTAGATTACTCAAAATGCATAGGCTTTACCTATGTAAGAGAGAGGTTATGCAATGCAGGGTCCAATGGGACTAGTATGCAGAAGATTCTACCACTTGGGAAGACTATATGAAGATTAAGCAGAAGCTTCCACATGTTTTACAAGCTTTTGAAAGTTCTTGAAAATAATCTTTGTTATGTTTATTTTTATTTTTTGATACTCTAAATCATTAGGGATAATTATTCATAAGGGAGAGGGTATGTTACACCCCCTTTTGTATTCACTAATTACTATTACTTTTAATGAGTAAAATATGTTTTAATACATGATTATGTTTTAATTAATGAGATGTATGAATATGCATTATGATGTGATTGTTTTTTAAATTATTTAATAATGAAAATGATATATTATGAATATGATTTTCATGTTATCGGCTAACTTTGTTCATGCTATACTAAGTTGGATGTAGGAAATATTTGAACCCTCTAGTGAGGAGAGGGAAAGTATCAACTAAGAGAGGAATTTGGTATGGAAACCACTCGTGAACCTACTTGAGTAAACACACACACTCACTGCCTAGGTTAGACAAGCCTTTTCAAGTCAGTTTCAGCTATGTGTTAATAAGTGTTAAACCTTGATGATAGCTTTTTCGAGTTGGTAGGAATGTTTGAGTGATCCTTTGTTTGTTTAGTTGATTTGATCCATAGTGTTAAAATCCTTTACTGAAGCATGGGATATATTGTGTGTGTGTCTATATATATATAGGAGTTATTGTATATATATATATATATATATGTATGTATGTATGTATGTATGTATGTGTGTATTTATATACATATATATGATAAATCCTATATATGAGTGTATGTGTATATGAGAATGCTTGTCTACCCACATTTAGGTATGTCACATATGTATTTTTATTCACATGGATATATATACACACTATATGGGTGATCCCACTATGCTAGTTACAATTTCTGGGAGATTCTGATTTTTGCTGAAATCACATATTTTTAGAAAATATAATGATTTAAGATTTTAAAAGTTCAATTTTAAGGATTCTAATTGTATAAGGTTTGATAAAACCACCTTAGATCAAACCCCCTTGGATAGAACCCTGCTAGTTTTAAACCATGCCTATAATGGAGTCTCCTTTACACCTATCAAAATGCTAATAAAAAACCACTTTTGATTTATCTTTTGGGGGATGAAATGAATTCATTTAAATTTTATTTTTTGTAAGTATTTAGTCCTTATTATAAGCTTCCCAAAAATTATATTTTTAAATAAATTTAATTTTATTATTATATTTATTTTTTATTTCTTGTGAATATAGGTTTTTCATCAAAAATCGAGCTCTTTGTTCTACACATGTGGAAAAACAGCAAATTATCAAAAAAAAATTTAAAAAAATATAAGTGAACTAGATATTGAAATCCTTGATCCAACAAAATAAAAATTGAATTTCGATACATATAAAAAAAATTATGTTGTATACAATCTGCCTATGTCTGAGTTGTAATTGGTTTGACTTTGAAACTTGATTAAGGAAAAAATATTAAATAAAACACTATGAAACCAAATGAAAGTGTTAGATATCACATTTATAAATATAAATTCGAAAAAAATAGAATTTTATCCTTCATGAAAAAAAAATATATGTGTTGTATACAGTGAGCATCACTCCTTAAAAATAGTGTTTCTTGAAAAAAACTAGTTTTTGAAGGGGATGGAAAAAGAAGCACAATTTGATTCCAAAAATTTTGAAAAAAATATATTTATAATCTAAAAACAAAATCTCACAAATCACTATTTTTCATCATCTTCGATTTCTTCATAGTTTAGCCGCTATAGGTTCCCAAAAGTGAAGATTTGGTTAGAAAAGAATAGTTCAATGTCCAGTTTGGCCAAAAAGTGTAAACTAGTATTGTGGGATCACCCATATACATATCAATAAATCTTGTAAGATATTCAAATGAAGCTATATATGTATACATTATTATATACGTATATAATTAAATAGCATATATATATGTACATATTAAGTTGACAAATATATAGATATGATTATGAATATATGGATACATATATATTATAATAATAAGTTATTATAATATACATATGAATATAAAATGTTATAATTGAAATGTTACATGCATGATATAATGTGATGGAAGAGATAATTTTATCACTTAATTCAAACAAGTAAATGTTGTTATTAAAGTATGCATAAACAACCGCACATATGGAAAGGGTGGTGTATAAGTTCATTATTATTTTGAATGCATTTAAAAGGTAACTAGTATGCAGCCTGTAGCTGCTAATATATGCACCAAATAGAAAGAATTGAGGAAGGTGAAAGACACAATAGGAATGAGAATGCAAACATGACTATGTAAGCCCACATGAAGCTTCAAATAGAGAGATTTGACTAAGTAAAAGTAAAATGTGTAATGTTGAAGAATACCACGACTTGGCAAAAGAAAAAAATGAATGAGTTTTAGAATCCATGTGCACTATGAAAAGGGATATTTTTGTTGAGTTTTAGTACAACAAATCACTAGAAGGAAGAATTCACCTAGGTGTGGCAATTGTGAGAGGCATGTGATATTTTTTGTGAGATAAATTTTCAACATTTTCAACTAGCAAAACCCAAGCTAGAAAATGAAGGAAAGGTGGAAAAAATCTTAGATTCCTTTTAGCTACAAACAACTCTCCAAATTTGTATAAATATAGGTATATAGTTTGATGTTTTTTTTTTGGATTGATTTGTTCATTTTTTGTGTTTCTTGAGTGCATTCGTGAAGATTTTGAGAACTTGTTTTTTGTGAGATTAAGAGCATAGAATACTTGATAGAAGGGAGATAGACTAAATTTGGAGGAGGCAACAAGCAGAGTCTTTTTGCATCGAGTTTATAGTTGCAATTTTTTTTTTGGAGGCTATAATTTCTAGGCATGCTTAGTTATTCTTAACTCTTACTCTTTCCAAATTTTTTACTATGTTTTTCTATTGTTTGCAAGTGATTTTTCTATCATTTTTTTTGTATTGTAGGTTTGGAATAGAGCTTGTGCATATAGCTAGAATGTATATAAGTTGGCTTAAGATATCGTATTTGCATTAAATATTGCTACCATTCTTTAATGTTTGATTGAAACAAGCTAATTGAAGCTATCTAGAAGGTATTATGATATCCAAGATATGGTATGATACATATAATGCTTGTATAAGTTATGTTGTATGGAAATGCAAAGGGATTGATATCATGTTAAGAGTAAAATGTCATCATTGTATAGAGTATGATGATATGTATACCTATGTTGGTAGTTTAACCATGAGTAGAGAACCTACGTTCTTGGATGGTCATATTCCCTTGAAAGTAGGTCAATTTATTCCCTGGGTTAGGATAAATCATAGGTTGGGTTGAACCTATTTGGTCAATTAGATCAATTTAAGTGTATCATAACTTTATGGAATGAAATATTTTTTATTATCTTGAGGTCAAACCTAGTCAAGAGTTTTTCTAAGGTCAATGGATTTTCCAAGTCAAGTGAGGGGGTGGGTGAACATACGGCACCGCTTCATAGAAAGTCGGTGAATCATATATATATGAAAAAATTGTCCAAAGTAAGTGTAGATTTCATTGCATACACTTTTTCACTTCATTGTGAGCTAGGATTGCATAGATAATAGGGTGTGTCATACATGTTAGGTGATTATCTAGTGTATTAAAACACTAGTTAAATAGGACATAACACCATGCTCAGGTAGGAATTTTATAGAGGGTTTCCATCCCAAGCTCTTTGTTGAAGGGTAGGGTCATATTATAAGTTAGGAAGATGTGTGGGGAATCTCTTAAGTTCATGGTTGGCGTAAAATCACCTGGGTGATGCTCTCCCGAATGCATTTGGAAAATGAGACTTGTGAAACAAAAGAAGATGAAGATGTAAGTTCCAGATGTGGACATCTTGATCATTATCATCATGTACCATTAAGCTCTTGTAAGTTATGATTTGTAATTATGATCTTGAATCTAATTATAAATTGTATTTGAAAGATGAATTCTTTACTTGGGATTATGTAATTTTGCTTCTATTATGCAATGTAATATGAAATGGGTTTATTTCAAATTTGCGAATGAGTTATTGAAAAAAAAAAATTATTTCTATGTTTTGAGGACTTAAAATTTTCACATTTTGAGTTAAAACTTAGGTTAAATCAATAGGGTAAACTTTGGGTATGTTCCATAGGTAGGGGGTGTTAGAGAATGACAAGATCAAAGAGATCAAAATAAAATTCCACAAGTGAAAAAAATAAGCACAATAGTATGTCTATCAATATAAAATGAAGAGTGTATAATACAATGATCAAGCCTTGCATATATAGGAAAGGATGAGGAGGTGAAAAGGTAGGAGTAAAACTCTGGCTACCCTCCAAAGATGGAACACTTTTGAGTTCACTTGAAAAGTGTGTGAGCAAGTGCCAATAGCTGTCTCAAGTTGTGAGGACACATGTTTTGACAATATGAAGTGAGACAAAAGAAAAATAAACCTAAGTAAACTTAAGCTAGGTGTGAATAGGTCAATCCTAGAAAGGTGATTAGTGAACTAGGTATGATAATGACTCTATTTACACTAAAATGGTGATAGGTTGTCGTTAGGTCCTACCACTTTAGAATATTGAAATGTCAATTAGTCGACCGGGCAGTGTCCGAGGCAGTTTCCAGAAGAAGATGATTTGAATAACTCATTTTATATTTTATATTTTTCTTTAAACTATTGGAATCAATTTTAACTTAAGGCCATTACTATTTAACTAGAAAATAATCTTACTCTAAGAAAAACCGAAAATACTAAATTAAAAAAAATAAGACAACTACTTTAGAAAGCATCATGACTAAAATAGAAAGCATAGAAACAAGAAAACTAAAGAATTGATATACTACAGAAGCAGAGAAATAAGTGAATAGACAATGAAACATCTTTTAAACAGTAAAGGATTTTATCAACTACGAAAGATAACTCATACAATTTAAAAACAATGGTGCTCCAAACCTACAAACTCAACTCTTCGATAAAATTAGTTACTTCCTATTGAACAATAATCTATCTTTACAAAGAAAATAAATTAATAGTAAAATACTTATCTATCTAAGCTAACTTCCCTCGAGTGGCCAGCACGTGGGTTAACACTTTGTCCTTAAATCACATAAGCTATAGGTTCTCAAGTCTCTCCATTACGAACAGTCATCATCATTCATAATTCAACAATTTACCAATAGACAAAAATTGGGTAACTCATTTCAACAGTATTTTGAAAACCATGTGAACAACATAACAATACTTCTTTTGTCTTATTCATCACTTTTGAAATTAAATTCTTATAGATAAATTATAACTAAAACCTAAATTTAAGATGGCGTGGATAGCCATTGAAAAAGTATTCAACAACTTAAAACTAACTTTTATGTCTTTAAAGCTCATAAACATATAGAAGGCTCAAGAAAAGCCATGAAGTTTTAATAACAAAATTTTAAAGAACAAAAACTAAATCCTCAGTTCATCAGCCTGAGATTTAGGAGGAGGTTCACATAATTTATCTTCATTGTTCTCAAGGCACGTGTTGGCTTGGCTTTTTGTAGCAGCTGCTAGATGACCGATTATTTCCTACAAAAACACTCAAGTCAACCCATTAAACCTGCATTGGCAAATTTCCTCAATTAATCAAAGTAAAGAAAGAAAGCATAATTTTCTTCAAAATAAGCAATTATTTCTCCTAAATTTTAATAAATTGGCACAGACTTAGGATTGAGCTAGTAAAAGTAATCTTTTCAGATTTTATTATGATGAGGTTATTTTTACCTCATCACATGGAGTACTTAAAATAAATCTTTTTTAATATTGTACTAGTAAGAATGAATCAAAAAATAAATACCAAGAAATAAATAAGATTAATAGTAAGATGAACCAAATATAATTACCATAAACAAGTTCATATCATCACAACATAATTTTCAAATAAAATATTTTCCAAAATTCATCTAAATGTCTTTGATCATATAAAAATTCTAATAAATCATAATATTTAAATGTGAAAAATATTGAGGTAACAAAGAGATTAGGGGCTTGTGAGGACCAAATTACCACCCTTGTGAGTGATTAGAAAGGTTTTAAACACCATAGGGGGATCCTTCTAAAGATTCACCACCTCCATCATCTACCTAGAGTTTACTTGAATTTCTCTCTTCAAATTACAAAGGGTATAATGAAAACAAGGGTAAATGTAAACCTCACAAAAATTTTCTTCCCATATGAATCTTCCATAACTGCATCTAGAACCTTTAAATTAGGTAAACCTTGTGAGATAGTTGATTCTTGTAGAAAATTATTATTTACCAAGTTACTCAACTTAACCATAAAATATTTAGTAATAGTGCTACATGATTGAGAATCACCTTTGTTTAGAAAATCATTTGGGTCCAATATCTACTAAATCATCACAATGAGCTCAAATTCAAAAGAGTGAAAATAACGTTGAGATAATGGTCCATGACTATAAGCTTCAAATGGGGATCCCTACCAAAAGTGACATATTGTACTAAACTAGAGAGCTAAGAATTATTTTGAAGGACAAAGATTCCATGTCATAACCCAAATTTATTGCATTTTTAATTATAATATGATAAATTGAATTATTGAGGAAATTCAATATGTTGAATAGAAATTTTGATATTTCTTAAAAGTTTGAAAGAAGTTGACCGTCATTGAATATGTGATCAATTGAATTATCTTATATTTTAATCCTGAATTGAATGTGTAGACATTAAAAAATGTCCTAAATGATATCATGCACTCAAAATAGGTACTAACGTCATTTCCTCTCAAACCTATCCTCTTTTTTCTTAATTGATTAAATTAGCCTAGCTATTTGATTAATTATGCCATTTTCATCTATTAACCTAGTTCATTTAATCGGGTTACTTCACCCCCTTTCACGCTAACATTTCATCCCATTAAATTAAATAAACATATTTAATTCAATTCCCTAACTCTTCTAATTTAATTAAATAACCATAAGTTATTTAATTAAATGTCGTTTTATCTCTCCCCCATTCATTAAATCATTTTTATTTAATGAAAATCACTTTATTCTTCTAATCCCCTAATTGTGTGATTTAACTTTATTTAATTAGCAATTAAACTAATTTTCCTCTAAAAGGGGAATATTCCCATGGAATATTTCTTATCCCCCTTTTTTGCATAATTAAAACTTTGTTTTAATTTGCAAATTAACCTTTTCCTCATCCATGAAAATATTCCAAAGGGAATATTCTCTCTCCTCCAATCATTTGAGAAAGGGATATTCTCACTTGGCTTCAACTGCAAGTTATCTCTTAAACCTCTTGAGAAAGTCATCTTGTGACCTGTGTGTGTAGGTCAAAAGTGTGTTTGTTTGGAACAAATGTGAGCCATTGATTAATTATCATCTTACATTCCCATCCATTGATAAGAATCCATGATCCATGCCTCTTCTTCCTTTCATCCTTGACCGTTGATTAATCTTTTCGATCTCAACCCTCCATTTCTTATTTGCTCTTCTATAAATAGAACCCTATTTGGAGACAAATGAGTCCATCTTTTTTGGAGAAAACTTATGTTGTTGAATATCATCCATCTTTCAATTTCAAACTTATTTTGTTAAATTAACTTGCATCCAAACTTATATTTTACTCACTTTTAGCTTGTTTTAGTTTAATTTTAGTTTCATAAACAACTTAAGATATCCATTAATTGCTTTCATGCATCCATCTTAGCTTGTTTATAAATTAGGGATTCCATATTTTAGCTTAGATTATCTTAGAAATTGCATAATTAGATTATTTTTAGCATAAAATAATGTTAATATAGTTTACATCATGTTCATTTTAGCATAAATCAAGTTTTCATCCATTTATCATAATGGTTTCATCAATTCTCTTCCATATAATCGACTCAAATAGGATCATTGGTCACAATATTGGGAAAGGGATGTTGTTCCACATCAACACAACACCAATTCCAAAATAGGATAAGTTTCAAACTAGTTAAAGTAGGAATTTAACTATTTTTCTAGTTTACAATTTCTAGTTTCAATAAATGCTTAGTTTAACTTTCAATTTGAATGATCTTGTTTGTAATATTGAGGTGTAGTGGATAAATTGTGCTTCGATTCATCATGGATCAATTTTAATCAATCCACCATGACAATCCTCATCTCACATAATATTACTGATGAATTTTGCAAGTGAAAGTGTGTGCAATTGCAAGGTTACAGGTTGAAGGATGATAGCACAGTTGAAGTAGGATCATTTAGTCAAATCAAATAGTAAGCTAGATGGAATCTAGGTGCACGTACCACAAATGACATGATGATTTTCATTTGAAATTTTCATATAGAAGAACTTAATTACTTGATTCGAATTTTTCCAATGATTGAAAATAAATGGCTTGTGGAAAGTTAAACCCATGATTTCATATTTAAATTGTTTAGATTAATTTTGTGTTTTCAGAATTTGGAAGAAAATGATAGTATGTATTCTAAAGTATGATGAAAAAGGATAAGAATTTCATTATATGAAATTAAGTAAAATTCCCTTCTTGTTTAAATATTGATGCTCGAAATGAAATAAAAGTTCTCTTATTTATTTAAATGTTGGTATATGATTCTAAAGTATGATTAAAAAGGATAAGAATTTCATTATATGAAATTAAGTAAAATTCCCTTCTTGTTTAAATATTGATGCTCGAAATGAAATAAAAGTTCTTTTATTTATTTAAATGTTGGTATATGAAACACATAAACCTCTTCAAAAATATATATATAAATTGAAGAATAATCATAAGTGAATGTGTATGAATTTCAAAATATATATATAGTATATATATACATACATATTTATATTTTTTATCAATTGAATTTGAAAACCAATGTTATCATTATAGACTATTAGAATTTAAAAGAACGTCATGAAAAAAAATATCTCATGCAATAGTGGACTGCCATCGAATTAAGGAAATATTCAACCTTTATGAGTGGGTGACTAAAAATTAATGCCCTTTATGAATTTGAGATGACTTATAGTGGAGACGTAGGAAAATCAAGGAAGTTTCTATTCTTAAAGGATTATCATTGACTCCAACAGGGAGTGAAGGGGTGGGGTATGTGCAGGATCATCATGGAAAAAACAGGCCCTTAAATGGCAATGAAAATTCAGAAAATTAGAGTTGGGCAACTTGACATAAAAATTTGAATAAGTTATCTATATTATTTCAAAAATATGTAAGAATAGAATCTGTGGAAAATTGAATGTAGTTTCTAAACTGCTAGGTTAATTTTTGTAAGAAAAAATCTATTTGGTGAAAATTTGAAATTTCAATGGAGTAGTACTAAAATTTCAAGGAAAAAATAAGAAGTAGGTGTTTGTCTGACCACCCTAGCCATAATAAAATGATAATATTTTTTTATAATATTTTATATATAAGTAGAGGACTCATGTCTAGATGTGATGCATATTTTTTTGTAATTTCTTTTCAAATAAATAATTAATTATGAATTTTTTATTACAACTTTTAAAAAATATAAAAACTTGTATGTCTGACCACCTTAACTTGGTCAAAACTTCATGAAACTCGTTTCTTTTTTTAATCCTATAGTATGCCAAGCATAGAATGTGACGCATGTTTTGGATTTAAAAAATTTGATACCTTTTGAAAGCTATCTATGTTTTTCTATCAGACTATCAATTAGGACTTTAGTCGTAATTCTAATAAAAAATAAATAATAATTATTTATTAGTTTCTAAGTAAAATATAATTTATATTTGTAGAAAGCTGAGAAGGTCCTTTACAAACCCTTTTCTTTTCATCAATTTTGGGTAACATAAAAGTTGTCAGCCACATGGGCGAAGTCTGGAAAAGCAAGGTAAGTTGTTAAACACATTTTATGTGTTGAATTTTTAGGATTGGCAGGTCCAAACCAAATCTCAAGCCTCATACCGAGCCTAATCCGTACGCATTAAATTTTGTGTCAGCATATTGGATATCCGATTCAAATCTGATATCCAATTTGAATTCGATATATGATATGTTTTAGATATGAGTTTTAAAAAGATTATACAATCGTTAATATATGATTTAAAAATACAATAAAGTTTATAATTTAATATAGATAATATACAATAAATTTTATAATTTAATATATATAATATCCAATAAAGTTTATAATTTAATATATTTAATATATAATTTATGGTAATCTCTTACCGATTTATGTATATAATATATAATATATTATTAAATGTCTAATATCTGTAATGCCCCGCCACGAGACCCTAAAGGAAGTTGCAACTCAACGTGGAAGCGTACAATTTTTTTTCTTAAAAGTGCATTATTAACAAAGAAGATGCACAACACTTCGTAACAACCTCTCAGGTAACGTGACAAGATTACATCGATAACCAAACATACACACTACTAGAACACAAAGCATTTATTAAAATATTAACCATACATTTAATTCACATACTTATAAAGCATTAAAGATTCTAACACTAGGATATCATATAATAAGTTCCAGATTACATTATCTTAAAATTAGATTACAATACTCATTCTCGGAATGAGGTAGATCAAACCTAACTATTACAATTACAAGATTCCTCCTCGAATACAAATGAGAGGAATAATAAATACAAGAGCTAAACAGAAGTAAATAGAACGCTTAAACTAAAAATGAAACCACTACGAACTCTCCACTGATAAACTTCACAACGCAATCTACAAATCGAAAGGGGGACCCAACGGTGTAGGTCGCACGTTCCTCCCAACCAAGTGGTACCCGAAGGCCCACCCCCTGTGCTAGGAGACAGTAACACGGATAAAAGGACAATCCCTACAACCTCTAGTCACAAGCTGAATCAACTCTAAATAAACCTACCACAAGAATAACACTAACTCAAAGAATACATTGAAATCAGAGTTTAACAATATAACTCACTAGTATCCAAAACATACTACTAACCTAGGAGAAATGTCACTCAAGGTACATGAGTTACCTGTCAGATCTTTTTAGATCTTGGCCCCCATTAAGCTTCAGCTTCCTACGGTTATCATGTGATTCAACACCACTCCAAACTAAGGTGGTAAAAAATATCCAACATTCCATTCAAAGAAGGACAAACCATTCAAAGAAGATCAACCAATCCCCGTACGTGGAAACTGGGTGACTCACTAAAAACAAAAACCTTACTAACATAGAGATCTACACAAGACAAAACCATGAAATGATAACTCACAAATTTAACATTCCCCACTAGGAAGACTTACAACGACTCAATTAATACCTCTTTTCAATTACCCCTAAATACCACAGAAGATAACTCAAACACAACATAAAGACATAATAGTTTAATGTCTACAACAATCTAATTTATCACAACATTGCATATAGTCAACGAAATGACTTATAACAATTCGCATCACTCAATTATCCCAATTTGACTAATTAATTAAAAAAAGAACTTCCAAACAAAGATGAACATCACACTAACCATTTCCCATATTTCCTCAATTTAAAATAATAAAATCTTTGTTTCTACTAACATATTGTATATATTTTAAAATACCTATTCCCGCAAACACACTTAATTAAATATTCATTTACTTTAATTGCAACTAGAAGAACCACATAAGCATCCAACACGATAAATCAACCTAAGATTTGGATTTACTAAATCCTTTCAAATTCAGTGATAAACAGGAATAATAAGACAAGTTACAAAATCTCCTCTAATTTAATAAGAACCCTCATATAAAGACGAAGACGAAAATTCAACTAATTAACTAACAGATTCTTCAAATATCTCAATTTAAGTTAAACAACTATAAAAACTTCATTTCATTTATTATTCCAATTCCCTCAATTTAAAATAATAAAAACATCTATTTCCTCAAACGGACTACATCATTTAAATAATACACCTATCTCCACAATTTCATTTAATACAATATCTATTTTTATTTTATTTTCCTAATAGAATAAATCATGCAATTAACTTATTCTAATCATTCATTAAGTGCATGCATTCATTCTAGTAAAATAACAATACAAAAATCAACGAATTTATTTTAAGAAGTCTCTCTTATTCTCAAGAAGAAAATTCTACTTTTATCTAATAATCCAATTCCTAACTATTTTTGATTAAAATAACAATTTCCTCAATTTTAGGTGATAAAACATTGGCTCCTACCAAAAAAGAATATATTATATAATTAAATATCTCTTTCCATAATTACATTTATGAAAAACATCAATTTTCTCTATTTACTTAAATACCCATTTCCCTAATAGACCAAGGCGGCATGCAAATAAGTTATTCTTTTTTTTTTATATCTCCTAATTGCATGCAACAATTTAAAACTAAATAACATAGGATCTAATTAAAATATATCTAAATGATATATATACATTAAATATTTTTAAATAAATTTCCATAATTTTATTTGTCTCATCACTTAAAATTTTAAACAATAATATAACTATAACAAATATATATACACAAAATATATGTATACACAATATATTTACATTTAATAACCTATCAAATCCAAAATTCAAAACAAACGAATTTAATAAAACGTATTCATAAAAAGGTATTTTATAAAAACCGAAATAAATTCCATATTGAAATGGACGCAGATTTTTAAGAGTAAAAACAAGTTTTATTTTATTAAATAAAGGGAGGGGGTATCGGTTGGCTTACCACCGCCGCACCCCATAGTAATGGGGGCAGATTGTGGTAGTCCAGCGCACCCATATGAGGGAAGGGCAGTGGAAATACCACTGTCCACCTCCCTTAGGGGGGCTCCAGCGGTGGTATTTCACCGGCCTCTCCCAACACCAACACACCCAAACAATACAAATGGATTCCATTCAGGAATCACACAGATTTACGCTAACATAAAAAAAAAATGAAAAAACCTCCCAACTGAACAAAGCCATCTACAGACAATTTGGGTAAACAATTTTTCTAGAATTTTTTTCCAATAATAATAACATTCTTCCAAATTTATCAGAAAGATTTCAATTTCAATCTATTAAAAGAACACTTACACAAACTTTCTCATAATAAAACTTAACACAACTTCTATAGGAAGATTTTAAACAAATCTAGAAGATTACAAATAAATAAAAATAAAAAAAATCCATATCAATTTAATTTACACAGAAGCTTTCAAAATCAACACCATTTCTTAAATCATAGATTGTTTTCCTCTTGTTTTTTCACAGCAATTCTATAATAAAGAAGCCTTACAGATTTTGAAACCAACTTAAAGCTTCTACAGACAAAACACAAAAAAAACTTCTTGCACAGACAATCTTTCAATCTTAATTAAACTATTTTAAACAAAGCTTCTACAAATTTAAATTTTGTACAGACAATCTTTCTCGACAATTAATTTAAATTAATTAAAATTTCAAAGAACCTATTTTCCTGAAGCTTGAAGAAGATGAAGTTTGAAGCAGAGCCTCCCCTTTAGAGATCTGTTTCCAAACCTTCTCCAAAATCACCACTTCCAAGAGAACGTAAAAATACAGAACCCCTAAATTTTTTTGAAAAACCCCTTTGAGTTTTCTCCAATTTTCAACCAAAAACCTCTTTTAAAAAAATAATTTCATTTTTTTTTTTTTCTCCAAAAATCCCCTCTGAAGAGAACTTCTCTCCTTTCTTAATTAAATTCCTCTCCCAAAATTATATCTCAACCAAGAGTAAATAATTAATTCTTCTCACACACATGTCACATTCAAAAATATCTTTTCAACAACCAGTTATTTTCTCAAAGCCTTTTGCATGTTGAAATAATTTCTAATTACCATTTAATTCCAAATACTAATTTAATTTCAACATAAATTTAGTAACTTCTAATTCAAATTTAAATTCCAAAATGAATTAATTTCCATTTATTTTAATAATTCCAAATACTAATTTAATTCCATATTGAAATTGATTAATACTAATTGAAATTTATAATTTACAATTAAATTAATTTCCCTTTTTCTTTTAATTTTCTCAACAATTTAATTAATTAATTAATTTTAATTATTTAATAAATAAATTCAACCCATAGGATTAAATTTAATTAATTAAATAAATCAAATTTAATTACTTTACTTAAATAAAAACTTCTATCACAATGTATAATTTTAATTTAAATAAATATCAACATATTTAAAGCAATAACTCTAAGCATTTATTTCCATAAACAAGAGCCCTTCTGAATTAAATAATATTAAAACAAGCACCAAATACAGAACAGACTCAACTGACAACACACTATGGCTAGGGTGTAGAACTAACACAGGTATCCTAGCTACTTTCTCCCAATCATCATACCGTTGGGTCGACATGCTCAAACCTGTGAAGCCAGGTGGAGTTGATGTCATGTACCTGCAAACCTGTATCCAAGGCATCAATAGCACATGCATATAAAATCATTATAAAATACACCGTGAAGAGGAAATCACATAATCACAGGGCGCTCGCAAGCAAGTGATGCAATCATGTCCCCTTCACCAATACAATATCACCAAACTGACACTTCCATCATTAATAAAACTCGTAAGTGATAATCATGTCATTATAAACCAACATTTATTTTAACCAAAGCATGTTAAGTATAACATCAAGGAAATTACATCTCATAACACACATAGTTCGAATTGCTCAATAAGAAATGATAAAATATCAAAGCATCATAATCTAACATAAGAGAAAAATAGAGGGGTGTTACATTCTCCCCCCCTAGGGTAAGGCTTACTCCTGGAAGCTTGCAAAAACTCCCAGTACGAAATTTCATAAAACACACATAATCCATGGTTCCAACACTGAACCACTACACACACCATCATAAAATAACAATATCCAAAGTTATAATCCTCCAAGCCAAATACATTGTCAAACTAAACAATCACATAGTATTAAAACACAAATCCTAACATAACAAGAATCAAAGCAAAGGAAACAACACTGAAGGCACTTCCTAGACTTCTTGTATTGCAATATTTTCATGAGCTCCTGAAATAGTTGCTTGTCCACCTCTAGTAATCTCCACATCTGTACCCTGATGCTCCATCCGACGATGATCAACTGATGCACTCGTTCCACAATTCCTTCCTACATCATTCCTTGTTGGCTCAATAACTCTCGATCTCTAACTGATTCTAAGTGTTTTCCTCTAAGAACACTATCTCGCTAAGTGACCCTGTTGGCCACAATTGTAACATCCTGTATCTCTACCTGCTGCACCTTGAGTGCTATGAGTTGTCTGAATGAGGCGATGGAGTTGGGCTTGTATCGATCTTTGAATCCTCCTATGCATAAGATGATCACCCCAAAACCTGAAGATTACTGGGTGCACCTCACCAAAAGGAACACCAACCATCTAGTTTCCAAAACCCGAACCTTCATAAGAACGATTGTTGGGTGAAGAACGTGCCCTCAAAACATTCAACACAAGTGTTGCCAAAGCAGAAATATTTCTTCTAGGGTTCCTTTCCCTTTCTCTATAAATTTGAAGACCACCATCTTGACTAGAGCCAAGACGCGTGAGAATCTCCCCAATTGTAGAACATAACAGTGGACCCAAGTGATCCCCACCATCATACTTGTGGAAACTTCGAAAAGTAGAGTTATGACGATCGACACTACGTCTACCTCTTCTAGGCATCCTATACACACCATCCAAGAAAGGAGTCACAACCAAAGGCGAAATTAACTTACAGAACTTAGAGATAAAGCACCATACCCATGATTAAACATGCATAATACATATACATACCAACAAACAACACCATAAATCATAACATATGGTCACACAAGGGTCCATTCAGACACCGGAAAGAAGTATACCAATCCATGATAGAAGAATCCATAAACCAAGAACATAAAACCATCTCAAATAAATCAACATCATAATCGGTGGTTTGTTGGTGTTAGGCCACACGAAAGGTGAGACCATCCAAACAAGACCATAAGGACTTGTCTCTTGTTGTGTAAGGGAATTAGCCTCCAAGAGATAGTCATCACACATAGGTGAGTAGTGGGTTCTAGCTGCATAACAGCCTCACATACCCCCATCCTCTACGTCTCCTACGTCTACTTCCTCGTACACACTCACCAATTCTACCTCATACAACCTTGGAGAGGAATCACAATACGACACACAACCGACATTGAAAACAACAAAGATAACTAGCTTAGCCACTAAATTCATAAAGAAGATCAAATTAAATTTCCATTTCAACAATAAAAAAATAAATACGCATAATTTCAACACTAAATCAAATATATAACCACTAGGCCCATAAGAAAATAAGATCACAAGTTGTGGCTAAACCTTCACAGTCAAATATAACAAAGTGTCGGCCCTCACAATCAACTAAAAACAAAATCATCAATAACCCAAAGAAATTTCACAATCTTTAAAGTTGCACTATACAACACTATGTGACTAAATACTAGCCACCAATGAGGAAGGAGGAAACAATGTCCGGCTAGAATGATAATAGCCCTCATGTGATGTGAAATAAGCATGCTATCCACATGAATAGAGTGTATCCACAACTAAAGAAAATGTCCTCACTCTACCTAGTCATACGTCAGTCAGAGAAGACACGTACTGGTCGCATGCCACATGGCAGTGCATCTATGGGTCTACGGAAATAGGCACGCGTAGAACTCACCCCACATGCAATACCTCATGGATAAGACACACGTAGGAACTCATTGTAGCCAGAGGTATACGTGGCTAGGATCTTCCCATACGCTACCCGACCAACATGGTCAAGGAAACCATGAGGATCCCTCTACAAGTGTTCGAGACCCCATAACACTCATCGCACAAGTAGGCTAACAAAGAAAATCTCATAATGCGCCTTCACATGTTGTAGCACGTGGCATCATGTAACACGACATCATCACCATTACTATATCAGAACATGAGTAGGGTGTGGCATCATATCTCAAGCATCATGTCGAAACACATGCAGATAGGGTACATATACGATAATATCACTATGGGGCTATCGAGCTTCACCTCTCATACAAACAAGGTTAACTCACTAATGCTAGATCATCGCCCCTATAGACATCTAGGCATAACTAACAAACATGTTGTTGTACTCAAGTTTGTGGGGATTAGGCTAACACTTATGGATCAAGTATCCTGATCCAACATAAGGGAAAGTAGTGGGTACGATTCCTCAGGATTGGTTCAGCTGAGATGCTTTGTGCCGCATATGCGTATGCTACACAATCCACCCAAGAAAACTTGTGACTGCTACTATCCCTTCACAGATTGAGGATCTAGAGAACCAAAAGAAAAAGAACTACTTTTGGTTACTCCAATATACAAGATTCAACCTCACATGGGTTGCCCCTCAATCAGGTTAAAAACATGCAAACACACATAAGGGTATGGCTAATCCCACACCAAAATGCAACAATTTCCCATGGATGGGTACCAAGTAACACCATCACATGTATACACGAAGCAAGTACGGGTTTCCACAACATTCAAACAAGATACAGTTACTGGTTTATTACATTTACAAGGGGGTGCAACTACATACATAATCCCACAAGAATAACCAATTTCATAATCCATGGGATACGTATCTTAACTTTCCAACCATAACCTTATATTAGGTTACTTACACGCTACACTCTTTCTCAAAGTTCATCATGCTAACATAAAATCCATGAGCACGTGATCACTAACTCTCCAATAATAAATTGACAAGGACAACATAGTGGACACAAATGTACCCAGAGGATCCAGTGTATGAACCTGGGGCACTCTGATACCATGTGTAATGCCCCACCATGAGACCCTAAAGGAAGTTGCAACTCAATGCGAAAGCGTACAATTTTTTTTTCTTAAAAGTGCATTATTAACAAAGAAGATGCACAACACTTCGTAACAACCTCTAAGGTAACATGACAAGATTACATCGATAACCAAACATACACACTAATAGAACTCAAAGCATTTATTAAAATATTAACCATACATTTAATTCACATACTTATAAAAAATTAAAGATTCTAACACTAGGATATCATATAATAAGTTCTAGATTGCATTATCTTAAAATTAGATTACAATACTCATTTCCGAAATGAGGTAGATCAAACCTAACTATTACAACTACAAGATTCCTCCTCGAATACAAATGAGGGGAATAAAAAATAAAAGAGCTAAACAGAAGTAAATAGAAAGCTTAAACTAAAAATGAAACCACTACGAACTCTCCACTGATAAACTTCACAACGCAATCTGCAAATTAAAAGGGGGACCCAATGGTGTAGGTCGCACATTCCTCCCAACCAAGTGGTACCCGAAGGCCCACCCCCCGTGCTAGGAGACAGTAACACGGATACAAGGACAATCCCTACAACCTCTAGTCACAGGCTGACTCAACTCTAAACAAAACTACCACAAGAATAACACTAACTCAAAGAATACATTGAAATCAGATTTTAACAGTATAACTCACTAGTATCCAAAACATACTACTAACCTAGGAGAAATGTCACTCAAGGTACATGAGTTACCTATCAGATCATTTCAGATCTTGGCCCCCATTAAGCTTCAGCTTCCTACAGTTATCATGTGATTCAACACCACTCCAAACTAAGGTGGTACAAAATATCCAACACTCCATTCAAAGAAGATCAACCAATCCCCGTGCGTGGAAACTGGATGACTCACTGAAAACAACAACCTTACTACCATAGAGATCTACACAAGACAAAACCATGAAATGATAACTCACAAAGTTAACATTCCCCACTAGGAAGACTTACAACGACTCAACTAATACCTCTTTTCAATTACCCCTAAATACCACAGAAGATAACTCAAACACAACATAAAGACATAATAGTTTAATGTCTACAACAATCTAATTTATCACAACCTTGCATACAGTCAACGAAATGACTTATAACAATTCGCATCACTCAATTATCCCAATTTGACTAATTAATTAAAAAAGAACTTCCAAACAAAGATAAACATCACACTAACCATTTCCCCTATTTCCTCAATTTAAAATAATAAAATCTTTGTTTCTACTAACATATTGTATATATTTTAAAATACCTATTCCCACAAACACACTTAATTAAATATTCATTTACTTTAATTGCAACTAGAAGAACCACATAAGCATCCAACACAATAAATCAATCTAAGATTTGGATTTACTAAATCCTTTCACATTCAGTGATAAACAGGAATAATAAGACAAGTTACACAATCTCCTCTAATTTAATAAGAACCCTCATATAAAGACGAAGACGAAAATTCAACTAATTAACTAACAGATTCTTCAAATATCTCAATTTAAGTTAAACAACTATAAAAACTTCATTTCATTTATTATTCCAATTCCCTCAATTTAAAATAATAAAAACATCTATTTCCTCAAACGGACTACATCATTTAAATAATACACCTATCTCCACAATTTCATTTAATAAAATATCTATCTTATTTTATTTTCTATAATAGAATAAATCATGCAATTAACTTATTCTAATCATTCATTAAGTGCATGCATTCATTCTATTAAAATAACAATACAAAAATCAACGAATTTATTTTAAGAAGTCTCTCTTATTCTCAAGAAGAAAATTCTACTTTTATCTAATAATCCAATTCCTAACTATTTTTGATTAAAATAACAATTTCCTCAATTTGCGGTGATAAAACATTGGCTCCTACCAAAAAAGAATATATTATATAATTAAATATCTCTTTACATAATTACATTTATGAAAAACATCAATTTTCTCTATTTACTTAAATACCCATTTCCCTAATAGACCAAGGCGGCATGCAAATAAGTTATTCTTTTTTTTTTATATCTCCTAATTGCATGCAACAATTTAAAACTAAATAACATAGGATCTAATTAAAATATATCTAAATGATAAATATACATTAAATATTTTTAAATAAATTTCCATAATTTTATTTGTCTCATCACTTAAAATTTTAAACAATAATATAACTATAACAAATATATATACACAAAATATATGTATACACAATATATTTACATTTAATAACCTATCAAATCCAAAATTCAAAACAAACGAATTTAATAAAACGTATTCATAAAAACGTATTTTATAAAAACCGAAATAAATTCCATATTGAAATGGATGCATATTTTTAAGAGTAAAAACAAGTTTTATTTTATTAAATAAAGGGAGGGGGTATCGGTTGGCTTACCACCGCCGCACCCCACAGTAATGGAGGCGGACTGTGGTAGTCTAGCGCACCCATATGAGGGAAGGGCGGTGGAAATACCACTGTCCACCTCCCTTAGGGGGGGTGCGGCGGTGGTATTTCACCCGCCTCTCCCAACACCAATACACCCAAACAATACAAACGGATTCCATTCAAGAATCACACAAATTTACGCTAACATTAAAAAAAAAAAATAGAAAACCCTACCAGCAATTCGTCGTACGACGGATAAAATTGGATTTCAAAATACACATTTAATATATAAATAAATATATATATTTTTTATATATGTGGAGGTATATATATAAATAATATATATTTATCTATTCACATATATTTTTTTATATATATATATATACTTATTGAGTTTATACAATAAAACAAATTGGGAAAAAGTTCTGAACAAAGCCATCTACAGACAATTTGGGCAACCAATTTTTCTAGAATTTTTTTCCAATAATAATAACATTCTTCCAAATTTATCAAAAATATTTCAATTTCAATCTATTTAAAGAACACTTACACAAAATTTCTCATAATAAAACTTAACACAACTTCTATAGGCAGATTTTAAACAAATCCAGAAGATTACACAAAAATAAAAATAAAAAAATTCCATATCATTTTAATTTACACAAAAGCTTTTAGAAACAACACTAAATTCTTAAATCATAGATTGTTTTCCTCTTGTTTTTTCACAGCAATTCAATAATAAAGAAGCCTTACAGATTTTGAAACCAATTTAAAGCTTCTACAGACAAAACACAAAATGAACTTCTTGCACAGACAATCTTTCAATCTTAATTAAACTATTTTAAACAAAGCTTCTAGAAACTTAAATTTTGTACAAACAATCTTTCTTGACAATTAAATAAATTAATTAAAATTTGAAAGAACCTGTTTTCCCGAAGCTTGAAGAAGATGAATTTTGAAGCAAAGCCTCCCCTTTAGAGATCTATTTCCAAAGCTTCTCCAAAATCACCACTTCCAAGAGAACGTAAAAATACAGAACCCCCAAATTTTTTTGAAAAACCCCTTTGAGTTTTCTCCAATTTTCAACCAAAAACCTCTTTTAAAAAAATAATTTCATTTTTTTTTTTTTCTCCAAAAATCCCCTCTGAAGAGAACTTCTCTCCTTTCTTAATTAAATTCCTCTCCCAAAATTATATCTCAACCAAGAGTAAATAATTAATTCTTCTCACACACATGTCACATTCAAAAATATCTTTTCAACAACCAGTTATTTTCTCAAAGCCTTTTGCATGTTGAAATAATTTCTAATTACCATTTAATTCCAAATACTAATTTAATTTCAACATAAATTTAGTAACTTCTAATTCAAATTTAAATTCCAAAATGAATTAATTTCCATTTATTTTAATAATTCCAAATACTAATTTAATTCCATATTGAAATTGATTAATACTAATTGAAATTTATAATTTACAATTAAATTAATTTCCCTTTTTCTTTTAATTTTCTCAACAATTTAATTAATTAATTAATTTTAATTATTTAATAAATAAATTCAACCCATAGGATTAAATTTAATTAATTAAATAAATCAAATTTAATTACTTAACTTAAATAAAAACTTCTACCACAATGTATAATTTTAATTTAAATAAATATCAACACTATTTAAAGCAATAACTCTAAGCATTTATTTCCATAAACAAGAGCCCTTCCAAATTAAATAATATTAAAACAAGCACCAAAGACAAAACAGACTCAATTGACGACACACTATGGCTAGGGTGTAGAACTGACACAAGTAACCTAGCTACTTTCTCCCAATCATCATACCATTGGGTCGACATGCTCAAACCTGTGAAGCCAGGTGGAGTTGATGTCATGTACCTACAAACCTGTATCCAAGGCATCAATAGCACATGCATATAAAATCATTATAAAATACACCATGAAGAGGAAATCACAGAATCGCAGGGTGCTCACAAGCGAGTGATGCAATCATGTCCCCTTCACCAATACAATATCACCAAACTGACACTTCCATCATTTATAAAACTCATAAGCGATAATCATGTCATTATAAACCAACATTTATTTTAACCAAAGCATGTTAAGTATAACATCAAGGAAATTACATCTCATAACACACATAGTTGCAAACCTGTATCCAAGGCATCAATAGCACATGCATATAAAATCATTATAAAATACACCGTGAAGAGGAAATCACAGAATCGCAAGGCACTCACAAGCGAGTGATGCAGTCATGTCCCCTTCACCAATACAATATCACCAAATTGACACTTCCATCATTAATAAAACTCATAAGCGATAATCATGTCATTATAAACCAACATTTATTTTAACCAAAGCATGTTAAGTATAACATCAAGGAAATTACATCTCATAACACACATATTTTGAATTGCTCAATAAGAAATGATAAAATAACAAAGCATCATAATCTAGCATAAGAGAAAAATAGAGGGGTGTTACAATATC
>CM021102.1:653219779-653250046 GCA_007115665.2 Sequoiadendron giganteum
TCAAAGATTTGAAGCTCAAATACAAGCACATGGACCATTTGGACATGATAGTTGGCTTTTTTTTGTCAGAGTTGTATTCAGTGCGAGTGGTATCAATGCGAGTCAAGTGAGTGGGTGGATACATGGGTTCCATAGTATCTAACTCCTTTATCTCAAACTATATCCATGACAAATTACACAATGTAAAGTTCACCTAATTACGACTGACTTTTAGATCTACTACATCCAAAACATGTTTTTGCAGTTGTTACACCACAAGGGAATGAAGAGCGATCAAAATATTGGTTGGCTCGATGTGTGCGAGTAAAGTACAAGCTAACAAAATCGATGGAATATGATGATGGGTTCATGTATTCTATAGGTTCAATTGTGGTTCTAGGAATTTGGTTGCGAACATTCATGATTAGAAAGAATGGTATACCTGCATTTGAAGACTATGAGAAACACAAAACCATTCTCATGTATTCACACCTTGTTATAGCAACAAATGTTAAGTTGTTGAAGCATCATGCCAAACCAAAGACAAAACAACTATGGACACTTAGTAATGCTAATTATGAAGTAATATTGGATGCTCTTATGTAAAGAGATGACCCTTCAGGCACATTTGAATAGCATATTCAATAATGGAAGGTACAATTCTTAAGCATCTTTTTTGTTGTGACAATATAGATTTATCATTTGACAAATTTTGCAATATTCCTGGCACGATTGATCATGGACCTGCTGCAACAATATCTAGCTCTGATCCTTTCAAAGAGGTATGTGACAGATTACAATAATATAGATTGGTTATTCAAAACATCTTTTATAGTTTGCATTACCAATTCATCATCATTCAGGTTGTTTAGATTAATATAGATTTGTTAGTCTAAGCATCTTTTTTGTTGTGACAATATAGATTTATCATTTGACAAATTTTGTGATATTCCTGGCACGATTGATCGTGGACCTGCTGCAACAATAGGGACCTCTGATCCTTTCGGAGAGGTATGTGAAAAATTACAATAATATAGATTGGTTATTCTAAGAATATTTTCTATTGTATGTAATTTAACTACTACCTTGATGGTTTGTACAGGTCCTTGTCACTCCAAAACGCCAACATACTACTTTTGTGGAAGACTGTGCCCTAAATGCCTCAAATAGGAAAATTTTGAAATGTGAAACAATGTAAAAAGGTCATAACTATGTATAGGCATAATCTATATCCAGTGATGTTTTTTGAAATACGGGTCAAATGTCTAGCATTGTATAAAGGGTAAGTTTAAAATGTAAAAAGATTTTTGTACTTAATTGAGCTACAATCAAAGGTTTTATTCCTGGTTCTTTCCTGTCGGTATGCTCGTTTGAACTAGATTTTGTAATATATCTTATTTATATATAACAAATTACAATGGTTTGCCAATTTTTCGAAAAACAAAAATGTAAAAAGTTCATGTGAATTTCATTTCCCATGTAATTGATTCAAGTTGATTGGGTAAGAGTTTTCTGATGCAAGAGCTAGGACTTGTAGAATCTTGATCCAAACTTAAATCTTTATGCCCCCACATTTCATTGAAATTAGCACTTTGGACACTTAAGGGAAATTGTCGGTCTAATGCAGGTCGAAGTGATTTGGCATATTTGGGTGCAAAAGAGGACAATACCTAGCATAAACATACCCATCCATACATGTTGGAATAGTGTGTTTGGTCGTACAAGTTCAAGAATGAAATTGCACCACTTTGCAACTTTACACCATTTGCATTTGGCAACTCTTCTCTCAACTGAAAACTCATCACCACGGGAAAATGCCTTCGAGATAGAAAAAACCGAGAGAGATTATTGTAGATGGTCCCAACACAATCCCATATTATCAGAAAAAGAGTCTTTAAGAATCATGGTTTTTGAGGAAAATTTTGTCAAAGATTATTGCCTTTTAGCACTTTGGACTCTTAAGGGAAATCGTCAGTCCAATGCAGCTCAGAGTGATTCGGCGTATTTGGGTGCAAAAGAGGACCATACCTAACATAAACGCACCCATCCGAATGTGTTGGAATAGTGTGTTTGGTCGTACGAGTTTGATTATGAAAGTTGTACCACTTTGCAACTTTACATTGCTTGCATCTGGCAACTTTTCCCTCAACTGAAAACTCATCACCATAGGAAAACGCCTTCGAGATAGAAAAAACCGAGAGAGGTTATTGTATATTGTCCCAAAACTATCCCATATCATTAGACAAAGAGTCTGTAAGCATCATGGTTTCTAAGAAATATTCTGTCAAAGATTGCTGCCTTTTAGCACTTTAGACTCTTAAGGAAAATCTTTGATCTAATGCAGCTCGGAGTGATTTGGCGTATTTGGATGCAAAAGAGGACCATACCTAGCATAAATGTACCCATCGAGATGTGTTGGAATAGTTTTTTTTTTCATACAAGTTTGAGTATGAAAGTTGCACCACTTTGCAACTTTACACCATTTTCATTTGGCAACTTTTCCCTCAACTGAAAACTCATCACCACGGGAAAACGCCTTCAAGAAAGAAAAAACTGAGAGAGGTTATTGTATATTGTCCCAACATGATCCCATATCATCAGACAAAGAGTCTATAAGCATCATGATTTCTAAGGAATAGTCCGTCAAATATTGCTGCCTTTTAGCACTTTGGACTCTTAAGGGAAATCGTTGGTCCAATGAAGCTCAGAGTGATTCGGCGTATTTGGGTGCAAAAGAGGACCATACCTAACTTAAACCTACCCATATGAACATGTTGGAAAAAAATTTTTGGTCGTACAAGTTCGAGTATGAAATTTGCACCACTTTGCAACTTTACACTGCTTGCATCTGGCAATTTTTCCCTCAACTGAAAACTCATCACCACATGAAAATGCCTTTGAGATAGAAAAAATTGAGAGAGATTATTGTAGATGGTCCCAACATTATCCCATATCATTAGATGAATATTTTTTAAGCATCATGGTTTTCGAGGAATAGTCCGTCAAAGATTGCTATCTTTTAGCACTTTGGACTCTTAAGGGAAATCGTCGGTCCAATGCAGCTTGAAGTGATTCAGTGTATTTGGGTGAAAAAGAGGATGATACCTAGCGTAAACATACCCATACAGACATGTTGGAATAGTTTTTTTGGTCGTATGAGTTCAAGTATGAAAGTTGCACCACTTTGCAACTTTACACTGCTTGCATCTGGCAACTTTTCCCTCAACTGAAAGCTCATCACCATGGGAAAATGCCTTTGAGATAGAAAAAACCAAGAGATTTTATTGTAGATTATCCCAACACAATCCCATATCATCAGACGAAGAGCCTTTAAGCATCACAGTTTCCGAGGAATAGTCCATCAAAGATTTTTGTCTTTTAGCACTTTGGACTCTTAAGGGAAATCGTCGGTCCACTGCAACTTAGAGTGATTCGATGTATTTGGGTGCAAAAGAGGACCATACCTAGCATAAACGTACCCATCTGGAGGTGCTAGAATATTTCATTTGGTTGTACAAGTTCAAGAATGAAAGTTGCACCACTTTGCAACTTTACACCTCTATAGAGATTTAGGGATGTCCTCTTTAGATCACTCTATTCTGAATAGGTTTGCAGAGCTACCAATATTAAATCCAAGTTGATTGACTTCGAGAAAAGATGATTCCTTGAATGTAAGACTCCCAAGATGAAGGAAGACCATTAATAGCCAACATGGTAAAATCTTTGTCATCAACAATATGACCAATGGTAGAGAGTTGATCTCTCAATTCAAAAATCTTCATGAAGTAGGTGATGACAAATTATCCTTCCGCCATCTTAACATGATGAAGTTGTTGCTTCAAGGCTAGAGCATGACTTGTGTTGTTTATCTCATACATCTCCTCCAAATTCTTAAGCATTTCTCTCGTTGCCTTCAACTTAGAGATGATAGGAACAATATGGTCCTTCACGGAATCAACTAACATCTTCTTCGCCTTGATATATTTCTTCCTTCATTGAACTTTCTCTTCCTCATCTGTAGGTTCAGAAAATTTTCTCTCCACACTCAACCAATTCATTTTCCTCCAAAGTGGGCATAATTATGAATCTACATGAAGTGAAGTTTGATGCTCCTTCGATTCTATCCTCAATTTTAAGACCATTCACCATCTTGACTAAGATAGAGATAGACAAAAAAAAAGGCAATAGAGGTATCGCTGTAATAACTGGTCCCAACAAGATCTTTTTCAAACCTGCTCTGATACCATGTTAGTGTTTTAATGATCAGATAATACAACTGAAAGCACTCAAAAAATGTAACACATAAGACAATAAACACAACAAGAAATCTTCTTACAACTCTGGCCCAACTCATGGCTGAATTTGATACAATGAATAATAGCACCTCTCCTAGATGCAAAGATACAATCAAATATGCTTCTCCTTGAAATCAACCTGCTATTGCCAGATGAAGCATTGCTGCTCAAGTGCAAAATTTTTCTTGGAATGTGAATTATTCTGAATGAACTTGATTGAGGAAATGAACAAATATCACCTTGTATTTATACAAAATAAGGTGACTCTTCAAGGAGGTCGGCCTCTCTCAAAAATCATAAATTACAAAATAATATCAAGGAAGGTCGGCCTCATCCATTTAAATAAAATGAGTATAAATTAAATAGCCATAGGATATCATTTAATTTATTACAACTTAATGTGATCACTATCATGTATGAAAAATGTGGTAGCATAGACAAGGTAGTGGAATATTTGAAAAAAAAACTTCAGTGAAATGTAGTCTCATAGAATTTAATGACAAACAAATACAATTGACAACAGCTCATAGTTTTTAGTTATGCAATGTGAACTAATGATTTGAATTTGAAAGATGTGCAATACAATGTAATCAGTGATATAAATATAAACTACATAATATAACCATTATTTTTTATGCTATTGTACATTGATATTTAACCATTTCTCAAGATAAAATTTTCAAAGAGTTTAATCATGCACATGAGGAACAAATTAAATTTCAATTGTCAACTTCTATATATCAAATTATCCAATAATCAAGTGTATGTCCATATACAAAAATGGCATCGACGCCAACTCAAACAAAGTTTTACACAATGTGGCATATTCCATCTCAATATGTATTCAAAATTTAAATGCCAAAATGTCTATCTCATCCTAAACTAATGGTGGATCATCAAAATTGAGCCTCTTTGAAGCACTCATTGGCTTTGAAGGTAGCTGCACAAGAAAAATTCAAACCACAATTGAGATTAGTTATACTATATAATTTAAATTCAAATAATTAACATCAAAATGATTACCTGAAATATACATCTCTTCAAAGGGTCAGGAGTCCTAGAATATACCAAACCAACATTTGAAATTCCAATCTATATATGTGAAAAAAAACATAAAATTGATCCAAGTTAGCATATGATTATTGGTAATAGGAACATATTTACCAAACACAAAATAAAATAAACACATACATCTTTAGGTTGATCTTTTTCTTTATCTCCTTCAGGTATTTTGACACCTCCTCCTTGAGGTGTTTCAACACCTACTCCTTGAGGTGTTCCAATACCTACTCCTTTAGGCAATGTGTCCTTTGTCAACAAATCTATATAGCTCATAATTGTCTGTACATAAAATTGAAAAGTACATATGAAACTACCAATCTATGTCAATGTATGTATAATCAATATAAGATCTTAAAAATATTAATTCAATCCAATTTGAGTTCAATTACCTTCCCCTTATCTAACTTTGTGCCTCCATAGTCTGGATGAGGCTGCACCTCACTCACTCGCACTAGGTATTTCCTACAAGAAGAAAATAAGATAAGCATGTAAGTTATTATATAATTTCATTAATGACAATTCAAATGATAAGCAAGTATATAATATAAAATGTAAATGAGTGAGTGTGAAAATATATACTGTGTGTGTGTGTGTCCAAGCCAAATGAAATGGCCCTAAGGGTGATATCAGTCACCCATGTGAGCTCCTCCTCAGACATCAACTATTAAATAGACCATGTAAATACATATGAGTACTTGATACTATCTCTTATTAATATTCATTTAAAAAAAATGCAAGTTATGAAATTACATCTTAAATCTTAACTGTGTCACTATTCCAGCATCCCCCTCTCTAGCAAGAGAGGACTCTATAGGGTGCGCTCCACTCCCCTGCGACTAATCTATAATGTCCAAATCATGGAGGTCATAATCAGAAGTGTCCAAGGGATGCTCAGCGGGCTGTACAAGAGGACCCAAGCATATCTGGTGGCACATAGTGCAATTATGTGGCACACAAATATGTGTACTTGAGGAGGAGGATGCACCAACACTCGATCCTTTGCCAACATCACTAGAATGTGGTTGAGCTACTGTAGAAGCATGCAAAACAAAATGACCAGTCAAAGAGTGAATAGATTGAATAGTTTGTGTGGCTGCATCCTAGATAATCTCTGGATGATATATTGGAGGTGGCGAAGGAAGGTGAGGAAGGGGAAGAAGGGTAACATTTGGGTGCGGGACTACCCTAATTTCCCCTGGTCTATCCTGAGGCATACCTCCACCAATGCCCAAGAAGGGTTTAATGTCACAGTAATTGACATGATGTCCTAACACAAACTCAGCATATATTTTTTTAATAAAGTAAAATGATATATCGGAATTATTGTTCGGTGGTTTATCAAAAACCATACACCAATGATCCCAAAAGTTAGCTACAATGTCCCTATGAATGCACCATTTTATAGAAATTTTTGTTTTATTAACATTCATTGGCAAACCGGTGCGGGGGTCAATGAATAAAGAGGCTATTTGGGCTTTAGTTATTTGGAGATCTTTCACATCATCATAAGATAATCCACATCCATAATATTCCCTCATGTCTTCTCACCACAAATGTAAGGAATTATGTTGGGTGGAGAGGGTTTCTATATTTTTTATTATTTCCTTCAATGTGTTTGTCATATCTCTCAATCGAGGGATTGTCTTATAAACTTCACAAATGTCCCTCAATCGCCCCAATTTTTCACCAATTAAGTCTTCAATTGGTGGTTGTGGAGGTGGTGGAGCGTTTGGCATTTGTGGATTTTCATTCTTAGCCATAATACCTAATCAAAGCTAAAAACTAATTAATCTAATTGAAATTACACAATATAAATGAAATTATTATAAAAAAACCCTAGTTTTTAATAAAAATCCCAAAAAAACCCTACTTTTTCACATTAATCCATAAAAAATTCTAATTTTGATTAAAACACATCAACACCACTAGTTTTTAATCAAAATCCATTTAGAAACATTAATTAAAAATCAATGTAAAGTCTAGTTTTTAATAAAAATCAATAGAAAACCCTATTTTTGATCAAAATCAATAGAAAACCATATTTTTGATACAAATCAATAGAAAACCCTATTTTTGATTTAAAAAAATTCATAAAAAACTACTTCAAATTAAGAGAATCTACTTGAAAAATTGATTACAACATTTAAAAAACCAAATACTTACCTTTGAAATCGGATATCTGATAGAAGCGAATATCATATTTTCGCTTTTCCTTGTGTGCCCACGTGCAAATAGTAAGAAATGAAGTTATAAGAGTCGGTTGGCTTTTATATAATGTTTCCACAAATCGGATATCCGATTTGTAGAAACTAGGTTTGGGATTTGGTTCGGCTAAATGAACTGACACCGGAACCTAGAAAAGTCAACTCGGCATTTCCGCGTTTTTGAGGTGATTTTTTTTCTCATTGCCACTTTTTGGCCCATCATGATCCTGCACATACCCTGTGTTTTCTATTGAGCAATTATGGGAAAAAGCCGAAGGAAAAAATCCTCAAAAAATTGGAGGTATTTGGAGTTTTTGCATTGATATGTTAACACTCTTTTACAGTCTTATCTATTTTCAAATGCAAATTCTAAATACTATTTCATCGATTCTAAAGATTTGAATGAAATATGTTATTGATTTTCCTTTTGCAATTGTATGATTGAATTTGATAAATTTTTTTGCTGTGAACATGGCCATCTCAGCCTTTCCTTGCTTGATTATGCTTTGTACATGCTACTTAAAGGGCTTAAAAGTTGATCATATTTTTTATTGTGAGTTTGTGATGTCGCCACCCATGTGTATCTATTGCATGTGTTTCTATTGAGCTCATCACATGGCTATCGAGTAAACTGATAATCCTATGATATGGAGTGAATGACTCATAAGCCAGACCAACACCCATTGAGGGTAAGCAATGAGTCTCTCACAAAGATTTATGTTATACTTTATTTTGCATGTTAAAATCTATGCAAAGGTTGCCCTTAAGGTGCGAAAACCTTCACCATTGATCATGGATCGATAGGTTGTTTAAATTGTTTCATGTTCTTTCATCATAGTAAGCGATGATAGGTTCATGTCACCCTTTGATGTAGTTTGATATTTGTTTTTATCCTCGCAGTTGTGTTATACTTTCTATTTCATAGAGATATTAAGGTGTCTTTGTGCCTCACCCATAGAGGATGAAGGCAAAACTATGGACCGATCTAGCCATGTGCTTGCATGTATGGTGTGTGGCTATAATTCTCTAGGAACAATACCCTTTTTTGTCTATTGATTAAATTACCCAAGCCAAGGGTCAGCCTATATGTATAAGGCTATGACTATTGATAAATTCTAGGCAAAAATTGTCCAACCATGGGTCATTCATGGAATGATGGTGGTACATTATGCTAGAATATGTGAATGACGGTTCTTTATACTCGAACCCTGTTAAGACTGAACCCAAAATATGTCTGAAATATTTCTTGTTAAAGACCAATATGTCATTTGTGCTCTTTTTACCATTCAAACTCTATATCAAGAACCGTTTGGCTATTTTCTCTTATGTATGTTGTATATACCATTATTCTTCGAATGAAAGAATCATTGAATTAATCATGAGAATGAAAGTTATGTTGTATCAAAATATTTGACCAAGGTGGTAATGAATAGCTTCAGGTCCCTGAGTGAGGCTTGCATGAACGAAACAAAGGTTAATCTATAAACTTTGTAAATAGTATACATTTATTAAGTAAACATCATTTAATTGTAAACCATGAATTTTAAATTTGTAAACAACCTTGTTTTGTTATAAACAGTATGTGTTCATTTTTAAACAACATTATTTTATTACAATCTATGATTGTTTAGCTATAAATAGCATCGTTCTATTATAAACAGTATGTGTCCATTTGTACAAACAACATTTTTCTATTATAAATTACGATTGTTTAGTTGTAAACAATATCATTCTATAATTGTTTAGCTATAAACAACATTTTTTTGTTATAAACAATATTTTTTTATTATAAACTATGATTGTTTAACTATAAACAACATTGTTTTGTAACTGTTTAGCTGAAAACAACATCATTTTGTTATAAGCAGTATGTGTTCATTTGTAAACAACATTATTTTATTATAAACTATGAATGTTTAGTTGTAAACAACATCATTTTGATTAAATAGTAACTATGTGATTACAATAGTAGTGTTTGTTATCATAGCATGGTTGATACAAATGACATAATATAATATGTAGGAAATTGTTCAAACAGACTTGTTCTTAAATTCTTCACTTCTCGTAAACCGACAAACTATATGTTAATCTGAAACATTATTTGAATGTTAGAAATCTGATCTATTTGTTTTAAATTCAGAATGTATGCACAAATTCATAACTTAAGATGGAACATATATGTGTATGCAGGTAGACCTTCATCTACATACATACACATACTTGTTAGATGCCTTCTTTTGTTCCTATTTTATTTATTCTTAAATGAATACTAAATTGCGGTGAATGTAATCATGTGACATGTGTTTTTAATGGATGGATAATGTTTGATTAGTTCCATTAGATTTATTTTATGAATTGTAAATAGAATAGAAAAACACCTAATAGACTAGAGCACCTGAGGTTAGATGTTGCTAGAGGGTAGTTATTTGTTATGTAATTTTTTTGTTGTAGAAAGCTACCTTTTGGGATGGGTGTTGAGATGGAGTTCAAAGAGTATAGGTTTTTGCTTTACCAAAACCTATTATTTGTTGTTGCAACATTATTCTTATTATTGGCTAAGAAATTTAGTTCACTATGTATGTATGGACTTTGTGATAACTCTCTGTCATTCCTAGCATAGATCTTACATTTTCTTTTCTAACTTGCAGATAGAAATTCAAGTTGATGTACGAGCACAAACTAGATTCCACCTTGCATATTGTTCTCTTGCTAAAAATTTTGTGCAAGGTCAGGTATTCTTCAAGTAGGAAAAATTTTGAGGAAGCATAAGCTTCGTGGTTGGGCTGTAAATAATTTCAACCATGCTCTCATCCACTAGTGGAGGTGAGCGTCAAGTGGAAACCATGGATTTTTACAAGTCTATATTAGTCTATGATGTAACCTTGATGTAATCTTGATGTAAAATTATTACATTATATTGACTACATGTGACCTAAGAGCTAAGTCAAACGCGGATATTGTAACTTGACATTCGATTTGAATATATAAATCTTTGACTCATTTAATTATACATGTGTTGCTATGATTGACTATAGCTACTTAGTTATTTCTTTTTAAATTGAATATTCATAATTTCATTTGCAATAATATTAATTAAGTAATAATTTAGAATGAGTTATTACATTCCAAGCCTCACAATGATATGATATCATACCAAAATTGAGGTTTAAATAAATAGAGTAAGGATACAATGGGTTTGACACTTCTTGTGCATGAATTGAATACTAGTCCACCCCTTATAGCAAGCTTCCACTTGCTCAATAATGAATCACTAAACTTGGAAAAAAAGAAACAAAATTAAATTAAAGCTAAAGACTTTGAAAACCTTGAGGCTATAAGGTGAGCTAATGAGATCAATCAAACCCATCTATCCTTCCATCTAATATTTTATTTTCACTATGAGAGGGGGAAGATTAATTTCTTATCAGCTAAAAAATCTTTCACCTTGTTATATTCTCTATAATAGTGAGTAATTTTTTTTATCAAACCTAGAGCCTCTTCTAAAAGCGATTTTAAATTCCAAGACCTAGAAAATTTCATGTGCAACCTAGACACAACCAACATAAAGTCCCCTTTGATAATAAACTTCTTACAATTAATGAAGACCACTAACTTCAAACCTTTAAGTACTACTTTCCACTTCACTTTATTATTAACCAAGAAAGGAGGAAACTCTCACAAAACAACCCATTAAGACACAAATTTCCCTTACCTGGTCCAAATTACCTTTAATAAAATCATCAAGATTCAAATTCAATACTATTTCACTTTCGTTAATATAAATTTTAATTAAAGACATTAGATTTGCATAGTCTATCATAATTAGTGCATGATATTTCTAGAATCAATTGTGTTAACTTTATTTTACATCAGTTTAATTTAGATCACACTCCATGATCCATTATCGTGATGATAGAGAGTCATGAAGAATGATCCAAAAAGTTGATGAAAATGAATCTTACTATGTGGTCCGTCATCATGACGATAGAGAGTCATGAGGTGTGATCTAAAATGTTGTTACAAAACAAAGCTAACACAATTGAATCAAAAAATATTATGTATTAAATATAAAATATTCATCAAAAATTTAAATTCAAATACCTAATCAAAAGTTTTAACTTAATATTCCAAAATGTTATAACATTTATCAATTATAATATTTCTCTAAGGATTCAATCATGCAGTTTATCAATTCATATTCATTGACCAATGTGTCAAGAGTAGTGGTTCCCAAGAACCCATCTCTCATGATAATAAATGGTCCACTTATCACTCATTGCATCTAGGTGAAGCATCAGACCTTCCTGAGAATTCACCCATCCTAGTACCACTCCAACTCAAGTTCACTTAACCAAGGAGGTTTCACAAGATTAAGCCTGATTAGCTTGCAACCCCATTTGCAAGCTAATATATCAATTACCCATGAAATAGGTATCAATTACCCATGAACAAGGAAATAATATATTATTATCCGTAGATTTTTAACATAAATTTAATATACACTCGTACTGTTGGAGTAGATGTTGCACCAAAGCTTCTACCAGTCAATATTGAGTAGTTAATAAACACATAAGGAATTAATATTATGTTTTCATATTCCATGATAATTGTAATCATATACTAATTTTTTACATCAACATTTTAAATCATCAAATGTGAATCGCCAAAAATATGCATTAGGGAAAGAGGATTCCCCAATGGGCTCCTAGGTTCTTTCACCTAAGAGCTTGGTTGAGAAAATGGTGCCTCTTTTGTGCTAAGTTATTCTTGGTGTCCATTGAAATATTAGGGTTTGGAATAGGTGTGATGTGTGCGGAATGTGATTAAGTGTTGGAAATGGAAAATAGAAACTAGAACTATTAATGTAAAACTTAGAGAATGCAACTATGTTTGAATACACATTGTGATATGCAAAAGAATAGATTAAATGCAATAAAGAAAAAGATAAAGGGGTAAAATGAAAGAATGCACCTTGAAAATGGTAGAGGTTGGAGTGAAGACTACAAATGTCCTTGGAATTCTACAAAATCTAATTTTTGAGCCTGGTGGGACACTTGTGCCAATCTGAGCGACTTAGTCCAGTTTAGGGAAAATTTTGGAAAAATTCTTTGGGGCTTGTTTCAACCAAAAGGGTATCTGGATCTGCAGAAATCTCTAAAAAAATAGCATAGTGGGACTAAGTCACCACAATGGGGGGAAGTGTCCTTTTTCACTTTTCTAAAGATTCAAAGGGGGAATCTATAGACCTCAAATTGCACCTCTACTCCCCCAAGTATTTGGACTAGAAACCTTGATTTTTGTCATGTAGGTGTTCTCCAAGGTCCAATTAGGTTTTTTACAATCTTGAAGGATTTGACACTTTGATGACAACACTTCTAGATCTACTCTTTGACAAACCTGCAATAAGACCTACAAATCACATAAAGAGAGAAAGAAATGTTGAATGTTAGGGCATGTGGGTTTGCCTTGGTCAAACCATTTTTGAGTAATTAAACAAAATGAAGATATAAATTTAATGAAGAATGAAACAAATGGATTTAGTACCTTTCCATGATGAATGATCTTGCATTATTGTAGAAATGGTTGGAGTTTCAGCTCTTGAATTCTTTAGAAAAGATGTCTTGCTTGACCTAGGATGCTCAAACCCTAGCTTGCTTGAGAAGAATGATGAGTGATGAAAGGAGAGTGAATGAATGGAATAATTAGGGTTGTTGGGAATCAAAATGAGAGGGAAAACCCTTATTTATACATGTGATGCCCTAATTTCCCAAAAATAACACATCATAGGTCGACCTTAGGGTTTAGGAGACAAAATCTTGTAATAATTTTTAGTTAATTTTAATTTTTATGCCACATGGGACTAAGTCACCCAAGGTGGCGACTTAGTCCACCTGGGAAATTTTGAGTGATTGTCAGGGATTAAGAAGTGATTGTTTATGATATCCAGGATTGTCTTTTGAAACACACTAAAGTAGGACCTATAAGTGTATTAAGGGATCATTATGCCATAAGAAAGGGTTAATTTGGTGATGAAAAGCCTAGAAAAGTGTGAGGGTTAGTTACAACACTTTTGAAATAAGGCTTGGAAATGAGTTATTTAGATGAATTGTGATGAAAGGGTCCTAGAAAAGTGAGGAAATGTGTTACAACACTTCACAACACCTTTGCAAGACACCATAGAATCTAAGAAAAACTAGGCTGAAAACCACAAGAATGGGCCCAAATGAGTGAAAAGTGTCAAGGCTAAACCTTTTTGGTGACACATTTAGCCCCCACTATAGTGAGAGGATTAAGTTGCTTCAAAATCACACTAAATTAGTCATGTGGTGTGAATGGTGAAGAATGGAAAAGATGAAGGAGGTGATCAAGCCCCTAGGATTTAAGATCCTAAGTCAAATCGACATCAGTGCAAGAGGACACATTCAATGGTGAATGATTTATAGAAAAATGAGATACATGATCATGTAATGATAAGAACTAGAAGGAGAGAAAGGGAAAGGAAAATGGTTGGATCAAGCTTCGACCATTTGTCCAACTAGTTGTGGATCATATCTAGGTTGTTTGTCCAAACAGAAGTGTAGAAGTCCAAAGAAGTTTTTTTAGTGAGAAAGTCATGCCAATGTGTTGGCTTCCCATTATACTAACCATACCAAATTTATCCTAATTGATAACTTTGATAGGGTACCATAATGCTTGTGTAAATGCTTTTTAATATTATTTGAAGATTTTATTGAAGGGGATTTTGTTTTGTTCATGTAAGGTCTTCTTCTTAGGGAGCATTGTACCTAATGTCTCCAAGAGAGGACAATTCAAGGTGTCAGATCGTTATCAATGGGATGCCTCATTTGCATGAGGCCACTTCAGTTGATCATAGACTCTTGGAAGGCATCAAACCCAATGACACCACCAAGAAGAGGACACATCAAAAGAAAAAAGAAATATCATGCCATGAAAACTTGTAAAAAGATGTCGCCTATGTATGCCCCCACTTTAAAGTGGTTGCTAACACCATTATTGTGAGAATTTTTTTTAAAGTAGCCAAGGATAGAGGAAAGAATACATGATAGGCAACTTGGAAAGCCTTATGCCAAGTCATATGTTTCTGAAGTAAGCCAGATCATGAATAAGGGGATAATATGTCACATGTGAGTCAATCTTAAGGCATGTCATCTATGTTCCAATCTTTCTCTTATATGTTTATGAAAGGCTAACGATTATTCAAAAGAGACAACGACAAGTGGAATACGAGGACAAGGCTACTTAACCAATTTCCCCTACTTAGTGTAGGACAAAGGTGAACCTGAAATGGATGATGGTATGCTGCTCCTTGCAAGGGATGTCAAACATGCAATAGTGAGTGTGTTATGACCCTAAAACTATTACAAGGCAAGGAGCAGAAACTAAAATGAGCCACCAAAACAATGCAATTTAGGGTAAGAGGATTCCCCAATGGAATCCTAGGGTTTTTCACCTAGGAGCTTGGTTGAGAAAATGGTGCCTCTTTCACGCTAAGTTATCCTTCATGTCCATTCAAAGATTAGGTTTTGGAATAGGTGTGATGTGTTTGGAATTTTTCTTAGTTTTGGAAATGGAAAATAGAAACTAACTATTAATGTAGAGCTTAGAGATTGCAACTATGTTTAAATACACATTGTGATATGCAAAAGAATAGATTAAATGCAATAAAGAACAAGCTAAAAGGGGTAAAATGAAAGAATGGACCTAGAAAATGGCAAAGGCTAGAGTCAAGACTACAAATGTCCCTAGAATTCTGCAAAATCTAATTTTTGAGCTTGGCGGGACACTTGTGCCAATTTGGGTGAGTTAGTCCAAATTAGGGAAAATTCTAGAAAACTGCTCTAGGGCCTGTTTCAGCCAAAAGGGTATCCAGATCCATAGAAATCTATAAAAATTTAGCAAAGTGGGACTAATTCACCACAACTAGGGGAAGTGTCCTTTTTCACTTTTTTGAAGATTCAAAGGGGGAATCTATAAACCTCAACTTACACCTATACTCCTCCAAGTATTCAAACTAGAAGCCTTGAGTTTTGGCCTATAGGTGTTCTCTAAGCTCCAATTAGGGTTTTTTACAACCTTGAAGGCTTTGAAACTTTGATGATAACACTTCTAATCTACTCTTTGATAAACCTGCAAATAAGACCTGCAAATCACACAAAGAGAGAAAGAAATGTTCGATGTTAGGGCATGGGGGTTTGTCTTGGGAAAACCCCTTTTGAGTAATTAAACCAAATGAAAATATAAATTTAATGAAGCATGAAACAAATAGAGTTAGTACCTTACCATGATGAATGATATTAGATTGTTGTAGCAATGGTTGGAGTTTCAGCTCTTGAATGCTTCAGAAAATGTCTTTCTTGACCTAGGATGCCCAAACCCTAGCTTGCTTGAGAAGAATGGTCAATGATGAAAGGAGAGTGAATGAATGGAAGAATTAGGGTTTTTGGGAGTCAAAATGAGAGGAAAAACCCTTATTTATACATGTGATGGCCTAATTTCATGAAAATAACACTTCACAAGCCGACCTTAGGGTTTAGGAGATAAAATCCCGTAAGAATTTTAAGCTAATTTTGATTTTAATGCCACATGGGACTAAGTCACCCAAAGTGGTGACTTAGTCCACCTAGGAAATTTTGATTGATTGTCGAGGATTAAGAAGTGATTATCGATGGTTATCGGGATTTTCTTTTGAAACACAATAAAGTAGGACCTATAAGTGCATTAAGGGGCCATTATTCCATAAGAAATGGTTAATTTGGTGATGACAAGCCTAGAAAAGTGTGAGGGTTAGTTACAACACCTTACAACACTTTTGAAATAAGGCTTGGAAATGGGTTATTTAGATGAATTATGATGAAAGGGTCCTAGAAAAGTGAGGAAATGTGTTACAACACTTCACAACACCTTTGCAAGATGCCATAGAATCTAAGAAAAACTAGGCCAAAAACCACAAGAAAGGGCCCAAATGAGTGAAAAGTGTCAAGGCTACACTTTTTGGTGACACAAAATGATAAGCACTTTGAAAGAGAAAATCAACTACCTTAATTAGTCGATAGGCTACATATAGAGTGAATGTTTAGCCAAAACTTGTCTCATGCCGTTATACAACTTTCTTTTTTTGGTATACAGCTCTCATTAAACTTTGTTTAGTCCTTTGCCTATATATCCTATTTTCCTAATTGTTGGTGGTTACAAACAGACATTATTAATTTTAGTGTCATGGAGGGCAGCTCAATACATTTTCGATTGGATCATATCTCCTTTGTCAAAATGTGTCTTTATTTTCCATGTGTTCTAGATGAAACCTCACCTCTTCAATTAATTAATGTAAAAAATATCTATATAACCATTAATCAAATAAATACATAATAGTTATGGGTGTGTGAATTCAAATTCCGGTGGAATTAGTAAAACTAAACACACACATCCATGAGATGTATTACATAAAAGGAATTGAAATAAGAAAACCAAATTGCTACTACTAGATCCTTTCAAATCATTCCATGGTTCTCTAGTCTTAAGAACCTTTGAATTCATGCTCTCAGATCTAGTTAAGTGTTACACATGAATCTGCAAAGATGACAACCTAAGAAATGAGAAGATGGTGTGCAATGCAAACTACATGCCTACATCACTATATTTTTGTATTTTTGATTGCTTAAAAGTTGAATGGAAAAGAAAAATGCTGCTATATAGGATGATACTAGAATTGATAATACACTTCTAATGTAATGCCTGTGAAAAACAATGAAATCTAATGTAATACTAAAGTGATCCAAAGTAAAAGTTCCATGATGAATATGCTATATGAAAATGAAAACTCTCAATTGCTCTCAATTTTCTCTCAATTTCTCCAGCATAAGTTTATGATCCAATCATTCTTGAAAAGTTGTAGAATTTCCTTTTATTTATAGATTTTTTTCAAATTTGGGATGAGGTGGTAGAGATGGATGGTCAAGATCGTGATCTTGATACATCGACGGTGGAGCACAAAGAGGTTAGAGGAATTCATGGAGGTTTCTCCATTCGGAAGGGTAAATCTTCCAAGTGTCAAAGAGCATCAATTGAAAGAAGGAGCAATGTGTCTCCAAGGAAGTTAGGAGGTTGAGAGGTTGGAGTGAATATTCCAAATTTAACAATTAGGAATAAATGAAATTGTGTGACATGTGATGATGTGGAGGATGAGTTGGAGGGAGTTAGAGGAATATTGAGAAATGTGCTAAATTTGAATTAAAAATTCAAATTTAAATGAAGAAGGCAGATTAACCAAATGAAAAATTATTTAAATTTGTGCATTTAATTAATTTAAGAGGGAAAATTATTTTGAAATAGAAGAATCAAGGGATGAACCATATAAATAGATTTATCAATTTTTTTATATAAGTATAAGAATTAGGATTTATTAATTAAATATTGAGTATTTAATTAATTTGTGCTCCAGACCATTTTTATGCATATACATTTTGGCTCTCTTTGAAGTGATGTGCGTAGACACATTGCTTCAAAGAAAAAAATCTCCAACCATGATGATAAAAAAATTGACATGCCCTAGATGCTAATTTTTCAGTGATAATTGACAGATGCCCCCTCATGAGATAAATCGGGGATTTTTGAATTTCTGGAAAAATTTGATGATTAAATGATTTTTTGATGATATTCTGATGATTTTTGAATTTGATGATGGTAACCTAATTTATCTCATAAAAAATTATAATAGTCTTGCCACATTTTTGATTAGTTGATTAAAGGCCCATTTTGAAAAAGAAAAAAAATTCCACTAAAATTACCCCTTTAAAAGGTTAAAATGGGTAAAAAGAAGCTCATTTGTAGCCTTGCACTGTGAAGATTAAGAGTGACTAAAAGAGCCAAGATGGATAGGATTCTGCACCACACCCATAGATTCGATCGAGTTCACCACCACTAGTATTTAGCCACATACGAACCTCTAGTACGCACCTCAAGAACCACCTTCTATCATTTTTTTAATTTAAATTTTCCCACTTTTTTCCATTTTAAAAACTCAGATTTAGACATGTTTTAGTCCATAGGAATAGGATTGCAGCACATAGGGTACCCAGTATAGCACATAGGGTTACTAAAAAAACAAATAGGGTTAGCTTATAAGCCATAAGATAGATTACCACATTAAGTCATCGCTTTAGCGCAATAGGTTGTTGAATTAGCACATAGGAATTCTAGCGCATAAAGGGGATAAAGTAGCACATAGGGCAATTCATTTAGCACATGTGGTAAATGATGCATTAGGACCCTGTTTTGGTGCATGGTGTCTATTTTCTAGCACATCCAAGAATTGCCCCATAAACAGACTATTATAGCGCATATGATAAATTTTCTAGCGCATTTTGTAGATTAGCGCATAGAAACTATGTTTTAGTGCATTGAGCCAAAAAATGATAGTTTTAAAAAATTCCACCTAGTTTTTGATGGTTGATGATCATGTTAACTGATGATATGATGATGTTGATTGATAGGTTGATGATCATCCTCATGATAGGCGAGGATCGAGAATAGGATAGATAATGATGATTGGTTGACCTCATGACAAATGAGATTCAGAGATAGGTTGATTGATGATGATCATTCTCATCACAAATGAGACTCGATGATAGGATAGGTGCTTCTCGATATTTGATCAAAATATCGCGCGAACTGATTTGATTGATTGATACGATGATTGATTGGTTGATTTGATTGATATGTTGACCTGATGTGTTATGATCATAGGAGTGTAGCTTAGGAGTGCTACAAGTTTGAGAGCACTTTTTTTAGACATGGGACATGATCCCACAATTGACCCTGGTAGACCTAGTTATCATTGACCAGTGCGGGTTGACTTCATTGATTGATATGCCCCAGTACCAGATTAACAGGGGGATTGTGATGGTACTTGCAGAGCGGTGGAATAGCGACCACAACACCTTTCATTTGATTACTGGTGAGATCATAGTGACCCTAGAGGATGTCTACTATATTTTGTGGATACCAGTTGTGTTTGGTTTTAGATGTGTTAGTGAGAGTAATTAATCATAACTAAACACACACAATCAATGAAATGTATTACATCTAATGAAAGAGAAATAATAAAGAAAACTATTATAACCCTGTATTTGAAATCATTCCATTATCCTCTATCCTTGGTGATTTCTCAATTCATGCTCTTAGAATTATTCGTTGCACATGAATGTGTGAAATGGCAAGCTAAGAAATGAGCATCTAATATATAATGCAATCTATAGAGCCTACATCATTATATTTTTGTGTTTTTGAAGATAAATGTTGAATGATCTATGATGGAGTGTTGTTGTGATTAAAATGATGCTAAAAATAGTAATGCAAATCTAATAGTGATGTTGTATAAAAGATGCAATAAACTAAAATGATAAAATAGAAATGCCATGATATCTCTAAATGAACTAAAATGCTAAAATGCAAAACTACAATGCTCTCCAAAATGCTCTTAAATTTCAATGAGATTTATGCAACATAAGCTTGTCAAATTATCCTTATGAAAATTTGTAGAAATGCCATCTATTTATAGAATTTTCCAAGTTGGGAATGATCTGGTAGTGATGAACGGTCAAGATTGTGATCTTGAGGCATCAACAGCTAAGTAGGAAGAGGTTAGAGAGAATCAGGGAGGTAGTTCCCTGCAAGAGAACATTTTTCCAAGTATTGAAGGGAATTAGAGGAAAGAAGAAGCCATGTGTCCAAGGTGGTTTCAAATTTGCTACAAGTGTTTTGATGAAAATATCATTTTAGAAATTACATTTAATTCAATTTCATGTGACACATGGTGAGGTGGCGGGTGAGGTGGAAGCAAATTAGAAGAATATGTAGAAATGTGCCAGTTTGAATTAAAAATTCAAATTTAAATGAAGATGGGAAATTAGTTAATTTGTGAATTTAACTAATTTAAGAGGGAAATGATTTTGGAGGCCAATTTGAATTAAAAATTCAAATATAAATGAAAGAGGGAAAATTAACTAAATGATAAATTTATTAATTTGTGCATTTAATTAATTTAAGAGAAATTATTTTGGATAAGAAGAATATTTAGAAATGAACAATATAAATAAATTTTGCAATTTATTTATAAGTAGAGGATTTAAGATTTTATTAATTAAATAACAAGTATTTAATTAATTTGTGCTCATACCATTTTTATGTGCATACATTTTGCCACTATTTGAAGTGACGTGTGTAGATGCATTGCTGCAAAGAATAATTTTTCCAACCATGATGATAAAAATTACGACATGCCCTAGATGCTGATTTTTCAATGATGATGAATGGATACCCCCTCGGGAGCTAAATCAGGGATTTTGAATTTTTAATAGTTTTTAAAAAATTTATCTGAAAATTTTGTTGATTAAATGATTTTCCAATGATGTGTTGATGATCTTCGAATTTGAGGATGGTGACCTGATTTATCTCCCAAAAAATGATTAGAGTCTAGCCACATTGGTGATTAAGTAATTAAAGCCCATTTTGAAAAATTAAATAAATGCCACCATAATTACTGCTTAATTAGCCCTTAAAAGGTCAAAAAGGGGGAAAGAGATCTCATTCTTAACTTGTGCATTGTGAAAATTGAGAGCTTGAAGAGCCAAGATGGATAGGATTTCATGCCACACTCACAGATTGGAGCGAATTTGCTGCCACCAGCGTTCAGCCACATACGGATCTTCGGTATGTACTCCTAGAACCGCCTTTTTTTAATTTAAATTCAATTTTTTTTGCTTTTTGTCTTTTAAAAATTTAGGTTTTTCACACATTTTAGCACATAGGGGTAGGTTTTTAGTGCATCTGAAACCCGATACAGCACATAGAGTCACTTTAATAGCACATAGGGTTAGGTATAGGCCAAAAAATAGATTAGCACATCAAGTCTTTGCTTTAGCACATTAGGTTGCTGAAGTAGCACATAGGGATTTTAGCACATAGGTGGGATGATGTAGTGCATTAGGTAGTTCAACTATCACATTTGGGAAATGGTGCATCAAGACCATGTTCTAGCGCATCTGGGAATTGGCACATAGAAGGCTTGTTCTAGCACATCCAATAAATTTTATAGTGCATCTGGTAGATCAGTGCATAGAAACTCTGTTTTAGTTCATTGAGCCAAAAATGATGATTTTGAAATATTCCTCCTAGATTTTGATGGTTGATGATCATGTCAGCCAATGATAGGATGATGTTTATTGATAGGTTGATGATCGTCCTCATGATAGGTGAGGAACGATGATAGGATAGATAAAATTTATTGGTTGATTGATTGATTTGACCTCATGACAAATGAGGATCAGGGATAGGTTGATTAATGTTGGTTGATCTCATGACAAATGAGAGTCGATGATGGGATAGGTGTTCCTCGAGATTTGATAAAAAAATCATGTGAGTTGATTTGATTAATTGATATGTTGATTGATAGGCTGATTTGATTGATGTGTTGACTTAATGCTTTAATTTGATCATAGGAGGGTGGCTTAGGAAATTTATAGGTTCGAGAGCGGTTTCTTTAGATGTGGGATATCATCCCACAGCTTACCCCAGTAGATTTGACCATTATTGATTAGTGTGAACTTACTTCATTGATTCACATGCCCCATTACTAGATTAATTAGGGGCTGTTGACAACACTTTCGGAGTAGTGGCATAGTGACCATAACACCTTCCATTTGGTGATTGGAGAGATTACAGTTACCCTAAGGATGTATATCATATTTTGAGGATACTAGTCATGAGGGATATGGTAGTGTATGATCATGATGAGTAGGGGGGACATATTTTATTTGCTAGATTTTCCATGATGATCATTGTATTGCTCGTATGAGATTCTTTGGTGGGAGTTGATTGCTTCCCATCAGCCCTTGCCATGTGTGTTAGCAATATTCATTGGTGGTTTTCTAAGCCCTGACCGTAGGTCTAAGGGCTTTTCAATTGTCTAGGGTCATATTTTGGAGAGTATGATTGCCCACGGCACTAGGTATGCTTGGGGTTCATGCATGCTTACACACCTATATCATAATTTGCATCAGGTTTTATATCTTTTGGCTAGCAATCTCGTGCCAAGATGTACATTATTACATCTTTGGTCCTGCGAGCATATAGTTGTTACATGGCTAGTGGAAGGAAGGGCTTGACTAGCAGGGTGACCATATGTTTTTGGTTACATAGGGACACTTGTCCAGCATAAGTTAGGAAAGTTGGAGTATTGGAGGAGGGTCCCTGATGACCTAGATATAGTTATATGGTGGCCATATCTTGATTGTGAGGTATGGCTAGAGGATGGAATTAAGATGCCATATGAATTTTGCAATAGAGATCTTACTAGTAGGACACCATAAATTAGTAAAAAAATCCTTTTTGGCCGACTGTACAAGAAGTACAAAAAGATTTAGGGTATGCTACAGGGAGTGGCACATTATTCCAAGTGGAGATAGGATATTCTAGAGTGGGGGCCTACCCTAGATTATGATGTGGCTTGCGCAGAGTGTTGGAATTTAAAATAACAACCCAGCTAGAATTTGTAATTCTCTAAGAGGCAGCCAACCTCTATATTGAAGAACAACAAAGACTAGTGGCCAACTGACAAGATTCAGTCAAAGATTGACATCTCCTACACTTCTAGCTCTACAGGACCAAGGTGGGTAAACCTAAACAATGCTCAAAACTTAATTCACTCATACACTGACATTGTTTTATAAAGCAGATAATTCCCAATGAAACAACACTAAGGGGAAGCATTGGCAACTTTAAATTTGGCAAAATTCTCAAAAACTCAACCCTCTCTATGCCATTGGAAAGCAAGACACACAATAACATAGTAAGATTAGAATGATTTTGCATTTCAAATTTTTCTGAGATGCACAAACTGAAACATAGATCAGTGCCAGTTCTGAGCCATGGAGTCAAACACATAAAATGAATTCTCCAGCAAATAGTCCTCAACCAGTGGATTTAACTTGCTAATGATTTGCATTAACTGTTAGTGCCTTGAACCAACAATCCATCTCTTGATATCAATCATATTCTTCTTATTAAATCCCATCTGCACACTTGAAATCACAATCACTTGTTCAAGGCATTCTAACCATTTCCTTGAAATAGAATAGTGAACAAACAAAACAATCTCATGAAACTTGAGATGATAAATTCAAAGACACTTTGTATTATTGGATTTACATGACTGAAACTGTACAAATGTGGAGACAATCTAATGAAATTCATGAATGTGGAAGCACTTCATGATTTGAAATGCATAAACTGGTTGTATTTACTCTTGAATTCATAAAATTATAGCTTACAGACTCAAACAATGACTCAAAAACTACAAATCTCTATCTACCCAGCCCAATACAAAAAACTCAGAACCTTTTACAATGAGAGAATAAAATAAGATATAGAAGAATGGAGGAAATAGAAGAATCCCTAAATTCAATTTGTTGCAAACACATGGCAAGTCCATTCTCGTTGATCAATCAAAAAGAATATCTTCTCCTCTACAGCAACAAACATATTCCCCCAAAAACAGCATCAGCTCATCATTGCTCAGCAACAGAAAACATGCCCATGTGGAGATTCTTTTCATTTTATCCAGATGCTCTAAAAATCTCTTTCCCGTGCACATCTATTTTCTGCCTTTGCTCTTTACTTGCTACAGCAATACTTTGAAATATTTTCCCACTTTATAATGTTGTAGCTTTATTCTTCTTTCATATATTAAATTTTAATAACTTTAATATTTCGGCTCTTAAATACTGTTGCATATAAAAACCCAACACATATACTTGTTTATAAAATGAATAAATTCAATTTATAAAATACCACTAGTGAATATTTAATTCACTCTCCATTTACTTGGGAAAAAAACAAAAAATTACCCCTGGGCATGCTTTACCATTTAAATTTTTGGCATTGGGCCCACCCCATTTTAATCACAAACAATAATCCTGTGAGGTTGTGAGATCACGAGGTCTGCGAGGTCGCGAGGTCCGCGAGGTCGCATTCTCGCCAACCTCGCACCTTTTTTATAACATTACCAATAATCCCACGAGGTCTATGAGGTTGTGAGGTTGTGAGGCTGTGAGGTTGCGAGGCTGTGAGGTTGCAAGGCTACGAGTTTGGCCCTAAATTCATTCTTTGGCACTTTTGCAAAATGGTCAAAACATGTCAGGTTGACTTAGGAATCAATCTGGGAAACCATTCAAATGACCTTCGTGAGACATGATAACTTGCAATCGTTTAGATATTTCATCCAAGAATACAATGCAACAAATGGCTCAGAGAAATCAATCATGAGGTGAAAGATATTAATCGGAAAAGTTGCCCAGTCAAGCTTTTCTGAAACAGCAGCTGTTCTGAACCAATTGAAACTAATCCAATTGCCAATTTGTAAAAATAGAAAATCAACTCCTGGTGAGCTGCCATCAGAAACATAAGTTCATTAATGTACCCTGAGCACATGTGTAAAACGAATTGCTTTGAAACATCACCAATCAAAAGTTATTGACGGTCGAAGTTGGCCTCTCAGAAAGGCTATCAGGAATGCAGCTGCAAAACAGAACAAACTGCATTTGGTTTCGATTTGCTAAAAATAGAAAATCAGATCATGAAGTTCTGCAAGCTGACATCTGAGATCATTTAGGTATGGAGAACACAGAACAACATTCATTTTGACATAACATTCAACTAGTTGCAAAATCCAAGCTCAAACAGGAGGTTTTTTCACAAACTGACAAATCTGCAAATAGCAGATCAGTGCAAAAACCCTCCAACTTCACTTTTCAAAACCTTGGAAAAACTTATTGTGGTAAGTTTAAAATTGACACACACACTCATATATGTCAATCAAATATGTCTGGAAATGGGTTTTGCTTGGAAAACAACATGCCTCAAGTGCACTTCTGAAAGTGCAAAAACAAAATTTTGAAATAGGCATCTCAAATCTGCAAAATTTGAGAGTGCCAACAGTGACTCCGACTGGGGATGTATGCCCCCTATGGGCATAGCAAGATTCTATATTTCCGGAGAGTAGACCAAAACTTGAGTCCAACAGGTGCTCTCAAATTACTCCTCTATGCAACTTTATTTTTTAACTTCATTTAGTGACCCCGGGTCACCAAATGAAAAAATGGGGATCAACATTTACCTCTGTCAAACACCAATTTGTTAAAAGAGTTGATCACTCTCCGTCTATGATTGCTTCTATCATACCATAATAACATATGTGACCTTCTTACAAGCAGATGAATGTGGTGACCACTAAAATTTACCTGATTACAAACACTGCCACTGACATTTCTCACAACTTTTGTGAGTGTACTGCTGCCAATACAATATTTTTCATTCTTTATTGTATACTCTATCTTAAACTATAGACTTCCATCATCACATGACACTTGTGTGTTACATGCATCATATGTAATATATTCATATTGAAAATAACATTCCTTGTTATTCATCTCATTGTCATGTTCTACAAAAATACCTTCCAGCTGAACTGGAAACTAAAAAAGTTCAAACTCCTTCAAGTAACTAATAGTAGGATGTTCAACCTTACCTACAACATCTATTTCAAATGTAAAATAGTCATAAGAGGTGCCCTCAAGGAGTTCATCAAATTGTTCTTTTGTTTGTTGAAGACCACATTCCAACCATGTGTGAAATGCATCATTGGAACCCTCAGCAAAGAGTGGGTTATTCCTCCACCAATAGGTTTCATCATTTCTCATCTCCAATGAAGATGGAGGCTCATCAAACAATGGATTCTCCATTATATTTATTTTTCACATATGAGCCTCAGCCTCCTTAACCTGAAGGTCCAAATCCTTCAAGTCATCATTGCACTCAAACTCACCGCAATCACTAGAAGAGCAGGTAGAAACATCTTCAAATTCATTCCCATCCTTAGATTGTTCAGTGCACACATTTGACATTTCTGCTAGTGAAACCATGTCCTCCACATCTTGCATGCTAACATTATCCTTATCTGATATAAAAAATTTCAAGTCTACTTCATTCAAGCTAGTATGGCCAGCATAAGAAAAATCAGCATGATCACCATTATGAGTTGAATGTGCATGAACATGCCCCATGATACTAAGCTCAATATTGATGAAGCATTCAACCTTAGTAATATTGTAATCAGTACTATATAATTCTAACACATTGAATGATGAATTCATTATCTCATCATCACTTTTTTCATCAAAAAAATTACCAAATTCATCAGAACCATAGGACTATAGATGGACCCTCTCTGTGATCTCGTCACTAGAACAACCAATAGTTTCATTACATGATGTGATATGCCAAGCATCTGAAACTCTTTCCTTCTTTGTTTCACATAAATAGTCATAAGCAACAAAAGCATAATCAGGTTCATTACCTTCTTCATCATTATAAGGGCATTCATAGTCAGCAGAAGAGTAGTCAATTTGACCTTCATCAACATCCCCATCACAAGACAACTTATCACTGCACAGACCATGCTCAGATTCCTCATAGTAGGTTCTTGAACTTTCATCTTCAATGTCTTGATCACTAACTTGAAAAGGAATGTTATCAACATTTGTATCATCTTCACAAACCAAAATAGGACATGGAAAGATGTCTTGTACCTCTTTCATTTCTTCATCACACAGGATATTGCAAGAAAATATTTCATGCATATTCACTTGCTCATAAAACCATGTATCTTCCTCTTCATTACTACTGCAAGGATATGCACATGTGCCTATTGTAAGCTGATTACAATTAGTGTCCTCATTCATACAACAAGTGTCTTCATTTTCTAATACACTCTTTTTATTCTTGTGTATCATGTTCTAATTTTCTTGAAACAAACAGCTATTACCTTCATTTTGAGACACCACGTTTTGTGCAGATTGTAATGATGGACAAATTGGAGCAGCAACACAATTACCCTCTTGACAAGAACTTTTACTAGCTAATCCATGAGTTCTATTTTCTTGAGGTGTATTAGGATGATCAACACTTACAACCAGATGTCCTTTCATCATTGAAAACCTCAAATTATTCTCGATGTCAAAAGCCATCTGATATGCTTGGAGCAGGGTTGTAGGTTCTTTATCCCTCAAAAGATAACTCATCTTTTTGTTAAATGCTCCTAAGTACATGACCAAACATTCAGCATCATTTGTTCTTATGTTCTCCGGGATCTCTCTTATGATCATTGAAAATCTAAGATTAAAATATGGGACGAACTCATCTTTTCCTTTCTCCATGTTCATGAACCTTTTCCTTATCAGAATAGGGTTAATCCTTTCTCCAAACTGCTCCATGAACACTGCCTTGAATTCTTCCCATGAATGAACAGAAGAGGCTGGTAAATAAGAGAACCATTCTCTTGCATCTCCTCTCAAGGATTGAACAAATAACCTCATGATCACATCCTCGTAATCAATCTCATAATCATCCATCAAATTTATGAACTCTTGCAAATGTTTATTTGTTGATTCAGCCTTATCACCAATGAACCTTGGTAACTTATTTCTGACTTTAGCTAGAATGTCATTTGGGTAACCTCTAAAGTTACTGAAATTGATGGCTTTGTACCTTTCAGTGTTGAAACCTCTTTGACAATCTGGTTGGGACTCATCACAAACCTTAATTCCATCTAGAACCATACTAGGGTGCATGTATTGAGGCATCTTGATATGTTCTTTTCAAATTTTACATATCAACTCTACAGTTGACCATTTGTTGCCCTATTTCTATCTTTCATAACAATCTTAGAATACAATAATGCATGATTCAATATGCATTTACACATGAGATCTATTTAGTGGGAAAATTTAAAGAGCATGCATACTTCTCCAACAAGATGCATAAGCTGCAAACTACAGTTCAGAAGTATGCAAATGAAGTATTATTGTTATTTCCCTCTTTTAGTGCTAATCACTCAATAGGGAACCAAAGTTCTGTCTAAGATGTTCAAATATGGTTTTCATATACAATTTTCTTGAAAACCAAAAGTGAAGAATACCTAGAAACTTTTGTAGCTCCTGCAACTTGTCTTCCTGACTGGAAATGTTTGTAGATCAGGAACTTTCTTCAAATCTTCAATAGGTTCTATCAAACAAAGTCGCCACCTCTTTTCACAGAGGACTGAACTTCAAATAGTATGAAGTACTTTTATAGTTAAACTTATTTTTGAGTTCCTTTCCACCAGCAGAGCACCACAGATTACAAAACTGTTCAGGTTCACTGAAACACTTTGTTCTCCAGGGTTGAAATACTTCAAACTTGAACAAATTCAGAATGACAAACAATAATATGACTCTATAACCGTCTGCAATTGGAGATTCAAAATTTCCCTAGTAGAGTCGCAGAGTGTTGGCATTTAAAATAACAACCAAGCTAGAATTTGCAATTCTCTGAGAGGTAGCCAACCTCTATATTGAAAAAGAACAAAGACTAGTGGCCAACTAACAAGATTCAGTCAAAGATTGACATCTTCTACACTTCTGGCTCTACAGGACCAAGGTGGGTAAACCTAAACAATGCTCAAAACTTAATTCACTCATACACTGACATTGTTTTATAAAGTAGATAATTCCCAATGAAACAACACTAAAGGGAAGCATTGGAAACTTTAAATTTAGCTAAATTCTCAAAAACTCAACCCTCTCTCAGCCATTGGAAAGTAGGACACACAATAACACAGTAAGATTAGAATGATTTTGCATTTAAAATTATTTATGAGATGCACAAACTGAAACATTGATCAGTGCCAATTCTAGGCCATGGAGTCAAACACATAAAATGAATTCTCCAGCAAATAGTCCTCAACCAGTGGATTTAACTTGCTAATGCTTTGCATTAACTATTAGTGCCTTGCACCAACAATCCATCTCTTGATATCAATCAGATTCTTCTTATTAAATCCCATCTGCACACCTGAAATCACAATCACCTGTTCAAAGCATTCCAACCATTTCCTTGAAACAGAACAGTGAACAAACAAAATAATCTCATGAAACTTGAGATGATAAATTCAAAGACACTTTGTATTATTGAATTTACATGACTGAAAGTGTACAAATGTGGAGACAATCTGATGACATTCATGAATTTGGAAGCACTTCATGATATTAAATGCATAAACTAGTTGTATTTACTCTTGAATTCATAAAATTACAGCTTACATACTCAAACAATGACTCAGAAACTACAAATCTCTATCTACCTAGCCCAATACAAAAAACTCAGAACCTTTTACAATGAGAGAATAAAATAAGATATAGAAGAATGGAGGAAATAGAAGAAGCCCTAAATTCAATCTGTTGCAGACACATGGTAGCTCCATTCCCATTGATCTATCAAAAAGAATATCTTCTCCTCTACAGCAACAAATATATTCCCTCAAAAACAACATCAGCTCATCATTGCTCAGCAACAGAAAACATGCCCATGTGGAGATTCTTTTCATTTTATCCAGCTGCTCTAAAAACCTCTTTCCCATGCACATCTATTTTCTTCCTTTGCTCTTTACTTGTTGCAGCAATACTTTGAAATATTTCCCCACTTTATAATGTTGTAGCTTTATTCTTCTTTCATATATTAAAGTTTAATAACTTTAATATTTCTGCTCTTTAATACTGTTGCATATAAAAACCCAACACATATACTTGTTTATAAAATGAATAAATTCACTTTATAAA